>CM055910.1:26823662-26949853 GCA_029582155.1 Panopea generosa | reverse complement strand
TGCGTTGTTGTCGCCTCAATCCACTCAAACAAGTAAATAAATAAATAAATATTAGTGTCGTGTTTTGCTATCGAGGGCTAACAGTCGATCAGTTAATCTAACACCTATTTCCTTAGATCTTGGACGGTTAATCAGTATTCGAACAATTCAATCTCCGTGAGGGACTGATAACTTTCCCACTTGAATCAGAGGTATGAGACGAATGACAATGACACGTAATGCCATATATCTATCGTCACAGAGACGATGACAGTGCGGGAGATTAAATAAATAAACAACCAAAGAAGTAGGAAATTGCTGCAAGATGTGTGTAGATATTATATATCTGTAAATATATATGTGTATACAACTATGATATATCTGTAGATATATATGTGTATAAATATTATATATATATGTAAATATATATGTGTTTATATATATGATATATCTGTAAATATAATATATGTGTATACGTATAAAGTTTTGTGGGAATAACAAATCTGAACCAACAACACACCTTATTACGTATACGCACCTTTAATTGTTGTCATGGAAGAAATTCGACCTACATGGATGCAAAAGATGGTTATGGAGAGCACACATACATCTGGCAATCAATTAACCCTCTTCATACTTAAAGGATTTAATTGACTATGTAGATTTACACCAGACATATAGATCAGATTTCATGTCTAATCACAGTCCGAGACAGACCAACCGTTGATCAATTATATTTCAACGTGTTTAAATTGTTGTATTTATAATTCAGTGAAATATCTTATTTTCTGATCCAATGCGTTTTCTAAATATCCAGTTTACAAATGTCATTTTTTTCTTCAAAATTGTTTAGTCATTAATCAATTGTCAAATTTATTTACCCATGAATATATTAATCATATTAAAGTGTGAGTCACGTATAGGTATGAGATAGAAACATACCATAAAACTGTATCATTCATACAGTACTTGTTATATAAATTGAATATATTGGTCGTATTCCAAACGGAGTGTTTGCCAAGTAATTTTAAATATGATTATGACTAAAATAGGTGCACGAGATTCATAAACATGCCAGCCAGGAAACCACAAAATGACTTATTATACGGCAATTAGATGAATACGACATGCACTTATTGGATATATTTAACATAAATGATATCGGTAACCGATCCACTATCAGGGACGTAGCTTCCTATAGGCACTGTAGGCACGTGTCTACACTTTTTCAGAAAAAAAAAGAAAAAATGAAAACTGCCAAAGATGCTGCAAAAATCGGACCATTATGGGGGTGGGGGTAAACTATAAAGGTTGGAACTCCTGTTGTGTGAAAATAGTAACCATTTGTTACCATGAGACACAATGCTAGTTCATTTCCCCCTTTATTTGATATCAATTTATCTAGATATAAAACAATGAAATTAATGTTAATATTGAAGTTAATCAGACCCATAAAAACATAAGACATACACAAAATCACGGGGCATGTCCCAGAAACCCATACAACAGTGCATACACATCGTTTTCAGGCAAGCTACGCCCCTGACTATAAGCTGATTAAGGACGTCTGAACTTTCGTCTTTAATCTTATTCACATTTCTCAACGAACAGGACACGAAGCAATTATAAGTTTTCACTAACCCTGTTTTAATCGTGTGTATACGTATACAGGGTTTAACTATGCAATTACAATCATCCAGGATAGACGAAGGTCCTTGATTTCGTCTCTGTATTTAAAAAATGAGGGATATTTTTGTCAAAATGGATTCTTTTTTCACACATTTGTGGGTACCTATATCAACAGTATATAATACAGTTTAACCGATTTAAATCGGTAGGATAAAAAACTATGATTTGTCATTTAAAGAGGATTGATTTTTCGGTGGTCAACGGCGCTGTCTTCTAACTACTTACCTCTCGGAGGGATCGAGCCGAAATCGGTCAAAACACTTGATGTGAAAAAGGTTATCAGTAACTTGTGAAAGGAGACAAATTCTACTCCGATTCATTCTGAGTTCTTCCACTACCGATACAACTAAATATGCATAGTTAACCTGTAAGTGCTTGAAAATGACGTTAAACTCCATTCTATACACATATTTACGTACAGAAATGTTACAAACAGATTCAAGAACAACCATGAAACCGGGAATATATTTAAGGTTTATTTTACATATGATAAATGTATGACATCACTCGTCGACGTAGCATTAAACCTTAATCAATTTTATTTTGAATGGTGTTTAACGCCACTTGAAAGGTTAGACATCCAGTTTTTATTGGTTGAGGAAGACCTCTGCTTTAATCTGAGTATAACCAATAACTGGCACATTTTCTCGCTTAAAGCGTTTGGAAAAGAGCGTGGCTCGAACCCTCGACCTCAGCGGTTATAGGTCAATCGGCCACTGCGAACCCCCGACTTCAATCTATCTTGCGGACAAGTGAATACATTCAAGACGCGAAGTGTATATTAACACTCCATATCTTACTGAATGTTAACTTTACTATCAAACTTACAAGCTATTTGTTTTCAATTTACGACGTTTCTACTTATTAATGATCTGATTTCAAGCTGTATTCAAACAGTTATGTGGTACAATATATTGTCGAATATAAGACAGAGTGTGACATAGATATGCTATTGGTTGGGGATCTTTAAAGGCATTAATGCCAAAAAGCAACCATTTCATTTAGTTCAAAGTTTGGTTTGCGTTAAACCTGGACTAGTATGTCCACGCCTGTTATGTTTGCTAAACACCATTAAAAGCAACAGAGTTAAAACTCAGCTAGTCGATTTGGGCTTTTAAATGATTTTTTTTTCGACATTTACTATTTATTATCTCACATCCTACACTCATAGAATAGATCATCAACCATTCATACAGAATTATACAAACCGTCGAGAATACTAAAATGATAGATTTGTACAACAGTCTAAGAGGCATAGCACCACCATTGGAAACAGAAAATACTCCCGTGTGGTAGTCGCATAATCTTGGATGACATATCCCCTACTTTTCTTACCGTATTTTGGTAGTACAGAGGTTTATAAAAAATAAAATGTAAGTTTCACTTCTTTCATTTTGGTCTCTCACTATTTGACAAGCATTATATTCAATAGAATAAAGAACAAAAATCAATGGTGGTCTTTACTAAAAGCGATGGTAAAGTTACGAGTATTTGTCGTCATATTGAGCTGGTAAATAATTGCTGAACAAACTCAAAAAAAGCGGATAATGTTTTTTTTACAAGCTGGTTCAGAATGACGACACGTCATCATTGTCCGACCGGCTGACGAGGGTTCGAGAGTTGCCATAGGTGAAAAATTGGAATATATTCAGCGGTTCAAGAATCCGATTCATACGATAAAAAACGCGAACTGAAAAAGTGACCGAAATAGTAGCCGAGCAGGGATTTTAAAGCAAAACTCGAAATCTGAAGCCCTTGTCAGAAGTCAGTAAAAGCACCATTCTACTCTAACTTTCTTAACCTGGAAATGAAAGTTCGGATGCATGAAAAGAAGTTCTCGCTACAAACCAAGAATCATGTTATAAAGTAATTTAATTTGTCGTAATGTTCATTATAAACCATAGAAGGGTGTGGTGATCGGTTCCAGATAAGAAAACAATTTGCCTGTGAACATATGAGATAAATGAAATGAAGAATATTTAAAAATCCCGTTTTCTATAAGATATTTATTGACGACGGTAAGAAGAACACGAATACTTTATCAAACAATAAAATTCCGATCACAACATCATCAAAGTAAAATTAAGATATAGCATAGCAGAAGAGAATGAATTATTACACTAAACCACGGTGAAGAAAGAAAATGGTCCCGTCAACAATGATTTATACAAAGTGAGGTAAAAAAGCATAAATCTTACAAAACATTTATCCACACAGTACAAAAAAAAGCATTCAATTACGGATTAGGATTTGTATGTGAAAATGAAGAAGACTACAAACTCCATAAACAGGAGGTCAAATGGAATTTCGCAGAAAAGGCCAAACGTGGTCGGTTTATTGAGTCACAGCTACAGAGAGTGAATAGATTAGACAAATCTGAACTGCCAAATAAACGTAATGTGTATTAACATATTCGACTTAGCAAACCAAGTGTACACAACACTATTATTTAGTATATAAGCGTCTTAAACCGATCATAAAAATGAACCAATTGTAACCACTGTCTCTTGTGGGTTTCCTAAGAGATAAAATGATGAAAATGTTGTTACTGTCAATCTAATATACTGTCAACAGTATACTAGTACTAGTATCAGCAGGTGACCCCTCACCCCGAGTTTTTATGTTTCAGATGGTTTAAATGTCACAATAGATGTATGTCTGTCTGTCTGTCTGTCTGTCTGTCTGTCTGTCTGTCTGTCCATAAAATATAGTTATTTGCTAATATTTGTATCAGATACATAATTTAGAATTTAACATGTTTTTTTCATTTAATTCCATAATTATTTATTGTGCTTGAACATTTATCAATTACCAGTATATATATATATATATGTGCGGATAATATTATATTATTATGATTATATTTGTTTGGGTATTTAGCTAAATATAAATGCTCATTATCAATTCAATCTAGAGTTTTATTCTTTAGTTTTATATTTCCCCCATACATAGTTACACAGAGTCTGTGCTTAGTTGTGAACACATGTACATAAAACATGATTATGAAGAAAAACATGCGACAAAATGTATTATATTTGTTTGACACAGTGCAACTGCTACAAAATGAAAACCAGTGTTGCATTCAGCAAGATATTATCTCTATTTGTAATATGGCAGATGCTGGAAGATACTTAAGCCTTTACAGTGCATACGGTTTTGCCAATCTACTAAACCGTAATCGGTGTTGGTTTTCTAACATATAACATGTATCATATTGAAATTAAACGTAACTACTATGCAGACTTTTGGAAATATCCATGTTACCAGAAATTTACGAAGTTGTCAGTGTTCATGGACAAAGCTTTTGAATTATCGAAAGGTTTTAAATAAATGCTAATGTCATTTAAATATTTTGTTAAACATATACAATGTACATTAATAGCAACAAATGCAAGTTTGTTATTTGGTTATTTTCTATCGGTGCTCGTTGGTATTTTGTGTTTTCTTTAATACGTGTTTTTATTATGATGTTTTTTTAAAGAAATGATCTCTCTCAAAGTAAGAATTAAAAAACACTTTAATATGTTATTGTTTTATAGTCATACTATAGCTACCTTTATAATATTTCAAATACTTGCTATACCAAACTGAGCATTGCGTTTGTGTATTACCAACTGTATTTTTACCATCTCACCTTGGATATCTATGTTAGAATATTTGCATTAATGTATACATATTCATGGACCATATTAATAAAAGAAATATACGCCTATTTTCAGCATTTGTTGACTTACATTTTATATAAACAATTATTTTCAAATCAATAACATTTAGTTCAAAAAGATAAACTTATATGATATGTAAACATACAATTAATAATATGACAGGTACATATTTGATTTAGAATATCCGTTTAGAACTCATATCAGAAAATAACATCAATTGAATTAAATTGGTAATAAATATCACACTGTATCAAAGAATAGCATCAAACTTGATCTATAACAGAATAGAATAAGAAGTTGTAAACGTAATTAACCCAGTAAAAAATCAAATAAATTATATAAATGTCACGTCCACTGTCTTGTCGTTATCAGTTTAAAAAAAGTGCATGTTAACAAATTTATTTGACTAAAATAAGACTTAGATTTTTATTAACGTCTTTTACTTTATATGGTACATAATAACATCACTTCTAATGTAAACATTATACTTGAACTTATTATTACATGGTATGAAACTATTTTAGAAGGATATCACGAGGACTATTAGTATGAATTGAATATATAAAACTACATGTAGCTGACCCATGCAGAAAATATTTTGGTATAATTAACTACGACTTTAGATTCAATTCATTTGAATGCTGATTGTTAATCGCCTTAATGTATACATATGACTAACACGGCGTTAATCCACATATATAAATAAACCGTATTATTTATTATGTAAATACGCAACTTGCGACCATTCAACCCACCAAATTAACACATATAAAAAGTATCTAAAACTGTTTAACAATATCTATTCTGATACTACCACATATGTTTTTTTGTTCATAAAACGAAACATTCTTAAATTTGTTTACACATCTTAGGTGGTAATATATTTGAATAGGTTTTAAGCACAAATTCCCAACATTTCCTATTAAAAAAACATTTCACTTTTTTATAAATTTACATGTATGCTATACCGTTTATTAAGAAATTGTAATAGGCCATACGACCTGTGAGGATGCACCATGTTTCAATTTAACTTACATATGGTGCAATGATTATATAAAAACAAAAAAACGCACATGCGCGCTAATACATACACACACACACGCGCGCGCACATACACACACCCATACATGTACATGTACACGCACGCAAAACACAATGATCGTATCATTGGTGTCGCCGTTTTAATGTCATATAATCAGACCGATAGCTCATAATTATCGTATTATTTGTACGAAGAAGGTGACATATATTTCAGTCATAAAACATTTCCAAACATATAAACTGTTAATACTATTTATTGAATTTGGATGTATTTATAATGGATATTCTATCAAATTCAATTCATTTATTCAGCACAACCATTCTAAAATGCACAACGCCTTAACAATTCAATGCAGGCGGTTATATAATGACAAAAACATGCTATATATTAACATAAAAGTACATAGCACATTACATTTCTGTCTTCTGAGGCCCATTTCACATGTAATACCATTAATCGTTTTATGATATTTACACATGTTTGTGTATGTATATATAAAAGTGTGAATGCATAATATATCAACGTTAATGTTATTTGGAATATAATGGCATACTCTTCATAAAACTGCAATTTAACAAACAGTATTTTTATGATTAAGAACGCTTCCTTATTACCAACAAAATATGTTGTTGATATTTGTATTGTTCATACACCGAGTGTTATTCATTATAAATCATCAAAGAAGTTTTCGTGTAACAACTACTCACTCCTAGATTCAATATTAAAACTTACATTTTCGGCGAGTCATGACTTCTCCAACATACTTAGAGTGAAACAAACAAAAAAGGGTCTACAATCAAATGGTTCTAAAACTGCGTAATCTCTGGTAATGCATCGTACGTTTGTACAGATGCTGCCTTGTTGTCGCCTTTACAAACAACTTGCGTAATTTCATTATTTTAATTTTGTTGACATTTTAGTCCAGTTTTTTTAAAAAAAATCCGTTCAATGAAATAAATAAATATAAGTGTCGTGTTTTGTTATCGAGGGTTAACAGTCGATCAGTTAATCTAACACTTCTTTCCTTGGATTTTAGAAGGTTGATCAGTATTCGAACAGGTCAATCTCCGTAAGTGACTGATAACTTTCCCACTTGAATCAGAGGTGTGAGACGAATGACAATGACACGTAATGTCATATATCAATCGTCACAGAGACGATGACAGTGCTAGAGATTAAATAAATAAATAACCAAACTGGTTGGAAATTGCTGCAAGATGTTGCAAAAAACTAGCTCTACTATTAATAAAATTAAGATTTAAAGGAACGTCATTACATGCGAAACAAGTTGGTATATATACATGTATTTGAACTTCAGGAAAGTGACCGAAAAAGTATAGTATGTGATGTTTTCATTAAAACACTGTTGGTTACAAGTTCTACAAGGGTGCAGTATTATTTGCATACTAGTATTCACCACCTGTTCAAGTATGCTCAGTTGTTTTGGTAATCAACCTTACTTTGCTAACAATCTTTGAGCTGCGGATCTGGGTGTTGCCCGCGACACATCGTCTAGCAATGGATAACAAATATGGAAGTATGAAATGGATCGGTGCCTTAAGAAATTACAACTTGGACAAAAACTTCGGTCTACGGAATGACAAACATAGTGGCAGAAACGGAGAAACGAGTACGGAATAATGGACTGACAGACACTCCTGTTACTTCTTTGAGGGTGTATAATAAAATCAGTACAGTATAAGATGTTCATTAATGAGCCCATACATTACACGTGACTGGAAAACCACTATGAGACTCTTAAATGAAGGTATTTAACGCCACCTTACAATTCTTTTTAAACTATGGGTATTATACAAGGGAAATAACTACATCCTCAGCTGTTTACCACTAACACTTTACCAGATAGCGTCTTGGTCCGTTAATAAATGCGACCTGTAGAGTGTGAACAAGACATTATGCTTTTAAACCCGTATCAACGAATGTCTTATTACGCATATATATAATTTTCAGAGAATCATTTTTTCAGTTAACACATTGATATGATGTTTTGTACTTTTATAAAATATATGCAAAGCAGATTTGAACCTTAAAACAACTATCCATCGATGCAATCACAACCAGGAACACTTCCAGCGTGATTTGTCTAAGCTGATGTTTAATGACGTATACACACATATGTATATACACACTGGTATATCCAAAATTTATCATTATATTTACCGCTTTATTATATGTATCCGTTTCCAGAAGTTATGCCGTTGAATTCGAATTTACATTTCCTGTTATGAACCTACTCCTGTTATGAACCTACTCCGATCAACCATCGTAAATTTTGTGTAAATAATTATGTACAAGACTATATAAACACTAACACACATACAACGGCTAAGCGTTTTAAATAATTTATTAACTAGTATATCATTGCTTTATAACGTTAAAGTACCCAATACGTCAACATTTGAACGGACACAGTTTACTTGCCGAACGTTTTCAAACGTTTACAAGTGTGAGCACAATACATATTATCATTGGTTAATTCTTTATGAAGTATTTTACCTTGCTACATTTTGAGGTCAGATAAACGAAAGAAATACTTTCGAAATCTTGTCAAAAACTACTTATTTATTGTCACGGTGTTCTATTTCCGTACAGACCTAATACATTCTAATACAAGTCCAGTCTTAAAATACTGTTTGTGATAATTGAAAGTGCATATACTTTAATATTTTATTTCAACCGGCATGTGCGTTCACGGATATTTTTCGAAAATGCGAAGTAATGCTGTTTTTCTTTCAAACATATATTTTTTTACCTCGATTGAGATACAAGTTATTACAACGAAGACAAAAAACTCTCGGAGTCTTCCTGGGTAGAACCAGTACTAAGTACATTCGGCTAACTTGTCTTGCTCGAGGACACCACACATAGCCATGGCGAAGGTTCGAATCCGCGACTCACTACCACTGGACCACACGCTAAACATGAGCGATGTTTGGAATGTTTACGGAAACCAAGGTAAATATTACTAAATATTGTTTCACGTCTCGCGATAAATTATTGTAAGTATTTGTATTAACGTTAATTTAACAACTCTTAGATCAATGAATGCATTGAATGAGTATATAAATATTATTTTATGTGTATAACATATATATCTGCATTCGATATTGTATGTGTAATTTGTTAACATACACCCTTTATACTAATGTGAACGAAAACCACAGAATTTGGGACGACGTCCATGAAACGACATTTTGAGTCAATATAGAGAGATGGAGAATATAGTTATAACAGATTCGATGACAAATACCTATCGCACATACATCTTGTCATCGGATCTGTACAAACTATATTATCTTTAACAGATCCGATGACAGATACCTATAGCACATACATATTGTCATCGAATCTGTACAAACTATATTCTCTTTAACAGATCCGATGACAGATACCTATAGCACATACATCGGATATGTACAAACTATATTCTCTTTAACAGATCCGATGACAGATACCTATAGCACATACATCTTGTCATCGGATCTGTACAAACTATATTCTCTTTAACAGATCCGATGACAGATACCTATAGCACATACATCTTGTCATCGAATCTGTACAAACTATATTCTCTTTAACAGATCCGATGACAGATATCTATAGCACATACATCTTGTCATTGGATCTGTACAAAGTATATTCTCTTTAACAGATCCGATGACTGATACCTATAGCACATACATCTTGTCATCGAATCTGTACAAACTATATTCTCTTTAACAGATCCGATGACAGATACCTATAGCACATACATCGGATATGTACAAACTATATTCTCTTTAACATATCCGATGACAGATACCTATAGCACATACATCTTGTCATCGGATCTGTACAAACTATATTCTCTTTAACAGATCCGATGACTGATACCTATAGCACATACATCTTGTCATCGGATATGTACAAGTTATATTCTCTTTAACAGATTCGATGACATATACCTATAGCACATACATCTTGTCATCGGATCTGTACAGACTATATTCTTTTTAACAGGTCCGATGACAGATACCTATAGCACATACATATTGTCATTGGATCTGTACAAACTATATTCTCTTTAACAGATCCGATGACAGATACCTATAGCACATACATCTTGTCATACGATCTGTACAAACTACATCTGATGACAGATACCTATAGCACATGCATCTTGTCATCGGATCTGTACAAACTATATTCTCTTTAACAGATCCGATGACAGATACCTATAGTGCATACATCTTGTCATCGGATCTGTACAAACTAGATCCGATGACAGATACCTATAGCACATACATCTTGTCATCGGATCTGTACAGACTATATTCTTTTTATTAGGTCCGATGACAGATACCTATAGCACATACATCCTGTCATCGGATCTGTACAAACTATATTCTCTTTAACAGATCCGATGACAGATACTTATAGAAAATACATCTTGTCATACAATCTGTACAAACTATATTCTATTTAACAGATCCGATCACAGATATTTATAGCTCATACATCTTGTCATATGATCTGTAAACACTCTATTCTCTTTAACAGATCCGATAACAGATACCTATAGCACATAAATCTTGTCAAACGATCTGTACAATTTACATTCTCTTTAACAGATCCGATGACAGATACCTATAACACATACATATTTTCATACGATTGGTACAAACTATATTCTCTTTAACAGATCCGATGACAGATACCTATAGCACATACATATTGTCATTGGATCTGTACAAACTATATTCTCTTTAACAGATCCGATGACAGATACCTATAGCACATACATCTTGTCATACGATCTGTACAAACTAGATCCGATGACAGATACTACAGCACATACATCTTGTCATACGATCTGTACAAACTATATTCTCTTTAACAGATCCGATGACAGATACCTATAGCACATACATCTTGTCATCGGATCTGTACAAACTATATTCTCTTTAACAGATCCGATGACAGATACCTATAGCACATGCATCTTGTCATACGATCTGTACCAACTAGATCCGATGACAGATACTTATAGCACATACATCTTGTCATACGATTTGTACAAACTAGACCCGATGACAGATACCTATCGCACATACATCTTGTCATACAATCAGTACAAACTAGATCCGATGACAGATACCTATAGTACATACATCTTGTCATACAATCTGTACAAACTAAATCCGATGACAGATACCTATCGCACATACATCTTGTCATACAATCAGTACAAACTAGATCCGATGACAGATACCTATAGTACATACATCTTGTCATACGATCTGTACAAAGTATATTCTCTTTAACAGATCTGATGACAGATACCTAAAGCACATACATCTTGTAATTGGATCTGTACAAACTATATTCTCTTTAACAGATCCGATGACAGATACCTATAGCACATACATCTTATCATCGGATCTGTACAAACTATATTCTCGTTTACAGATCCGATGACAGATACCTTTAGCACATACATCTTGCCATCGGATATGTACAAACTATATTCTCTTTAACAGATCCGATGACAGATATCTATAGCACATACATCTCTTGTTATTAGATCGGTACAAACTATATTTTCTTTAACAGATCCGATGACAGATACTTATAGCGAATACATCTTTTTATCGGATCTGTACAAACTATATTCTCTTTAACAGATCCGATGACATATACCTTAGCACATACATCTCGTCATCGGATCTGTACACACTCGATTCTCTTTAACAGATCCGATAACAGAAACCTATAGAACATACATCTTGTCATACGATCTGTACAATTTACATTCTCTTTAACAGATCCGATGACAAATACCTATAACACATACATCTTGTCATACGATTTTTACAAACTATATTCTATTTAACAGATCAGATGACAGATACCTATAGCACATACATATTGTCATTGGATCTGTACAAACTAGATCTGATGACGGATACCTATAGCACATATATCTTGTCATTGGATCTGTACAAACAATATTCTCTTTAACAGATCCGATTACAGATACCTATAGCACATAATCTTGTCATCGGATCTGTACAAACTATATTCTCTTTAACAGATCCGATGACAGATACTTATAGAACATACATCTTGTAATCGGATCTGTTCAAACTAGGTCCGATGACAGATACCTATAGCACATACATCTTGTCATCGGATCTGTACAAACTATATTCTCGTTTACAGATCCGTTGACAGATACCATTAGCACATACATCTTGTCATCGCATCGGTACAAACTATATTCTCTTTAACAGATCCGATGACAGATATCTATAGCACATACATCTCTTGTCATTAGATCGGTACAAACTATATTTTCTTTAACAGATCCGATGACAGATATCTATAGCACATACATCTCTTGTTATTAGATCGGTACAAACTATATTTTCTTTAACAGATCCGATGACAGATACTTATAGCGCATACATCTTTTTATCTGATCTGTACAAACTATATTCTCTTTAACAGATCCGATGACAGATACCTAAAACACATACATCTTGTCATCGGATCTGTGCAAAATATATTCTCTTTAACACATCCGATGACAGATACCTATAGCACATACATCTTATCATACGATCTGTACAAACTAAATCCGATGACAGATACCTATAGCACATACATCTTGTCATACGATTTGTACAAACTATATTCTCTTAAACAGATCCGATGACAGATACCTATAGCACATTCATCCTGTCATCGGAACTGTACAAACTATATTCTCTTTAACAGATCCGATTACAGATACCTATAGCACATACATCTTGTCATACGATCTGTACAAACTTTATCCGATGACAGATACCTATAGCACATACTACTTGTCATCGGATCTGTACAAACTATATTCTCTTTAACAGATCCGATGACAGATACCTATAGCACATACATCTTGTCATCGAATCTGTACAAACTATATTCTCTTTAACAGATCCGATGACAGATACCTATCGCACATACATCTTGTCATACGATCTGTACAATCTATGTTCTCTTTAACAGATCCGATGACAGATACCTATAGAACATACATCTTGTCATCGGATCTGTACAGACTATATTCTCTTTAACAGATCCGATGACAGATACCTATAGCACATACATCTTGTCATCGGATCTGTACAGACTATATTCTCTTTAACAGATCCGATGACAGATACCTATAGCACATACATCTTGTCATCGGATCTGTATAAACTATATAATCTTTAAAGACCATATCTTTATCTATTTCTCTATCGATGTTTGCCCATCAGAATATATGTTTTATTCCTTTCATTATTCTATAAACTTTAAATTCATATGCTCAAATTTATTTTATATTGTTTGAAATATCAAGATGTTAAGTATATAATTATATTATTGTTAGGCCATGGCTAAAAATCTGTAGTACTGTATTTAGGGAAGAGTCGTAGCTAATATTGTTAGAACTTGTGACCCAACCGATTTCCATATTAATGTAATAAAATATGTTTAAACTGAACTAAAACCATTGAAGTGAATGCAAAGATATAACACTATATGTGATGAACAGACTCAATCAGATTTTTCACTATACAAGTATGTTTTAACCCGTTATTAGTTAACTTGTAATCTCACTTCATGGTAAGCTAATACTGTGATATTTTTTAAGAGCTCGGATTCTTTTTGATAAAATATATAAGAATAGAAAGGATACGAAGAGTAAGGTAAGTAAAATACTTAGCATCGCAATTAAATAATTACACTTTAAATACATATGAGGGGTTATCCAGAAGTTCGTGCAAACAATCAATAAATTCCATATTTATGTAAGTGCATCGCTACATTATGCCCAAATTGATTATTGGTCTGTTTGTCTATTGGTGCATTTCGTATGTCAGTACATTGTTTACTTCAGAAATGAGAGTTCTCTGTGACTGAGTGGTCTTATCTGCTGTCGTTTAATGACATCTTAATGCTGACCAAGGTCGTTGGTTCGAGCCCATTTCGGTCCATAGAAGACAGTTTGCAAGCTACTTGAGGAAAAGAAGTGTTTCTATTCATATTCATTTTGAGGTCGTCCTCCATCATCAAAACTGAGCATGCCATAAATAACATGGTGTAAAATAACACTGAAATATTCAGAAATGAAAAAATCGACATGATATTTATAAAATCTATTTATTCAAACACAGTTTTCATATATTTACATTCAAATTTAAAGCCCATGTGTTGTTTATCCCACTTATATTAACCATGGAAGGCAGAACAAAATAAACAAAAGCACATCATAAATATGCAATTCCATTCGTGAGTGCTTTTGTGTGTCCTGCGTATAAACATTTAAACATTTGAACAAGAATATATATATATATATATATATATATATATATATATATATATATATACACAGTAGAACCTCGTTGGCTCGAACACGAAGGCTGAAACACCACATATAGCTCGAACCATTTATCTAGTCTAGGCCGAATTTCTATTTCGATGTAAATACATGTACATGTAAAGTGTGAATTTAACAATACTTGGCTCGAACAACCCTTAGCTTGAACTATTGTGTGCAGTCCAGTCGGGTTCGAGCCATCGAAGTTCTACTATATGTCAAAGTGGAGCATCTAAAGGACATAGCTAACATTTCCACACAAGTTTGCTTCAAACAACACTACGGCTATTAGCCCCCCCCCCCCCCCCCCCCCCCATCCCCCCCTTTCAATGTAGTCCGGTTGTACCGTTTTTTTTACTTATTGTGATTATGTTTGCACTGTTCTGCTGGCTGTGTCATTTTAACGCTACATCTGTAGTGAAACGTTTATAACATCGGACGTATTGCAGGAATGTCTATTATAATGGAATTAATTTGACCAGATCATACTATAACTATAGTGGAATCATTTAATATCATTTATGATAAATCATTTAAATAATATGTTCAATAACATATGCACCTTTATGCTTCATGTAAAGTTTATCAATTAGTATACATATCCAATTATATGTTAGTAATCATGTTACAATCAGTTTATTGATTTATGCCAATTATCATGTTTTACAAAGGTTTCATCGATAATCTTCTTCTTCTTCTTCTTCTTTTTTTCTTCTTCTTTATCTTAACTTTTACAGATGTTCACCTAATGTTGATTATTATTACATCAAAATAACTTCCAATGAATTATACAGTAAAACACAACTACAAAATGAAATAAGTTCAAAACAAAATATGTTCCCATATAATTATATACATATAAGTCAAACAATTTTTTAAGCAAGCAATAGAACAACTTACCGCATGATTATGATCTCATTGTGTTGGAATGCTCATTTGACAAGACACAAGATAGTGGTTAAACTTTATATTTATGAAAATTTTTTTCTAAAATAAAAAGAAAAATGTTATATTTATATTTTCTGGATTTTGTTCTACTATACTGTTGAAGACTGATATAATTAAAAGCAGTGATTTTTTTAATTTATTTTTCTTTAGAGTAATTTTTACATAAATATATATTATCAAATAATATGCGAAAGGCCAGACTAAAATAATATTCACGCTAAAACAGATGATGCATTGTTTTTGACGTATAACTTATACATTAATATTTATATACATGTATTTTGATCCGCCATATTTTCAACATATTGTTGAATTAGGAACATCGTAAAAATAGTCGGACGTGGTGAAGGTAGTCGTACTTCTATTACAGCATATGCTTTATATTCATTTGAAAATTGATTATATTTTTTAACATTTACAGCGATTTAACTTGAAACACTACCTTTAAACTACATGTTTGTCATCAAAGACAACAACTGTTTAAACTAGGATAACCTCAATCAGCTATACCTGTTTTCAAAGCAAAACTGAAATTATAAGCACGCATACTCGTACATGCTGCTGTAATTCGACTATATATTTATTGTGCATATTTAACAGAAATGGTGTTTAGTCAAATTTCAACAAGTCGCTGCGTGTCCCTTTTGAGAGAAAATCTTCGTTAAAAAACTCGTTCAAACACAATTATCAAAATGAACAAAACTCCATTTACAACGTTTGTTATTTTTATTTCATAGACAGTCGCATCCTTTTTTTCAAAAATTATTTTTATTTACACCAAACATTAACAAAGATTTTCATGTGTTATTTACAGCAATGACATAGTTTGGATAGAATACACACATATATTCAAACATACTATTACAATCATATACATATCCTTGCCGAAGTCCATTTTATACGTGAAGTATTGTTGTTGATTTCATTATTAGGTGTGTGTTAATTCCAATTTATCTTATATTTGTATATTCTATAGGAGGTTGGGAGTTCGATGGACACTCAAAGTCAACACTCGGTACTGTTTCTACCCAGAAAGCTCATTCGAGAGCGGTTCATATTAGATTTGAGCTTACTCCCACAAAATAATTAAAACCCGTTTAGCATAACTAAACAAAGAATCCGTATTTGAGACGTGACACTATATTTATGATCCTTTTACAATTGGTTAAAATTATGCTTTACATGGTTTATTGACCGCTTCATTTTTTATAACTTTCAGTACTGTTCAAATCGCCTCACTTGCTGATACATGCATCCGCCGTATACGCTTCACTTATCATATATTAACAGTTGATAAAATAATATATTGAAGAACAGAACGCAAATAGGGAAAATAGCAGAATCGGCTTATTGAGAGTCTTTACATTAGAGTCTATACGTATGGTCAGCTACCACCATTGTATTTTCCATAGACTTACATTATAACGTTTGACCTAATTTTCACTTTTTCTATCATTCGTGGACCAAAAAGTCCTAAATCATATTAAAGTACTGTCATAGATTCAAATTAAAATGTCCCCAAAATGGGGTCAAAAGTACTATTTTAACCACTTTTTGCCCCCTGAAGTTGGGTACCCCCACTTTCAGCATGAAAAAAAAAAGTAAATTTCACCAATTTTACTTTCTTTGCAGTTTCTTTGATAAAATGAATTTAGTCAGTCATAGAAATTCTAATTTTTTTATTGACACAAACAAAATAAACTTATATTTTATTGTGATCATTTGCCAGTTTAACATTTTTATCCAACCAGAATTAAGCTTACTATAAAAATATATGCTCTGAACATCCCTATACTTTTTTCAGCCAATCAGAGAGCTCATCTCAATGGTGGTAGCTGACCTAAAGGGGCATTTAATTTGTCTTGTTTTATTATTCTACTGATGCAAATTCATTGAATAAATATTTCTAAACAATATGATACCATTTTTATTTTTCTGCTACAATATTTGATGAAAATATGGCCTTTTTCATGAACATAAAACTATACATAATTTTACCAAATTCACAATGACAAAACTGTACTTCAATTCAAATTTACTCAGACACTTGACCTTCAATATTTGAACTAATCATTCTTGTTTTTTTTTATCTAATATTTGAAACAAGTATATAATATACATAATACTGCCATACTGAAGAATCAATATTGTAGATATATCATACTGTCATACTGAAGAAACAATGTTGTAGATATATATATAATACTGCCATACTGAAGAAACAATGTTGTAGATATACATAATACTGCCATACTGAAGAATCAATGTTGTATATATATATATAATACTGTCATACTGAATAAAACAATGTTGTAGATATACATAATACTGTCATACTGAATAAAACAATGTTGTAGATATATATGATACTGTCATACTGAAGCATAAATGTTGTAGATATGTATGATACTGTCAGACTGAAGAATCAATGTTGTAGATATGTATGATATTGTCATACTGAAGAATCAATGTTGTAGATATATATGATACTGTCATACTGAAGCATAAATGTTGTAGATATATATGATACTGTCATACTGAAGAATCAATGTTGTAGATATATATGATACTGTCATACTAAAGAATCAAAGTTGTAGATATATATAATACTGTCATACTGAAGAATCAATGTTGTAGATATATATAATACTGTCATACTGAAGAATCAATGTTGCAGATATATAGTACTGCCATACTGAAGAAACAATGTTGTAGATATATATGATACTGTCATACTGAAGAAACAAAGTTGTAGATATATATAATACTGCCATACTGAAGAATCAATGTTGTAGATATATATAATACTGTCTTCCTGAAGAATCAATGTTGTAGATATATATTATACTGTCAGACTGAAGAATCAAAGTTGTAGATATATATAATACTGTCAGATTGAAGAATCAAAATTGTAGATATATATAATACTGTCATACTGACGAATCAAAGTTGTAGCGATATATAATACTGTCATACTGAAGAAACAATGTTGTAGATATATATAATACTGTCATACTGAAGAATCAATGTTGTAGATATATAGTACTGCCATACTGAAGAAACAATGTTGTAGATATATATTATACTGTCATACTGAAGAAACAATGTTGTAGATATATATATATATTAAAGTCATACTGAAGAATCAATGTTGTATATATATAATACTGCCATACTGAAGAATCAATGCTGTAGATATATATAAAACAGTCATACTGAAGAATTAGTGTTGTAGATATATATAATACTGTCATACTGAAGAATCAATGTTGTAGATATATATAATACTGTCATACTGAAAAATTAATGTTGTAGATATATATAATACTGTCATACTGAAGAATCAATGTTGTAGATATATATAATACTGTTATACTGAAGAATCAAAAATGTAGATATATAATACTGCCATACTTAAGAATCAATGCTGTAGATATATCATACTGAATAATCAAAGTTGTATATATATAATACAGTCATACTGAGAATCAATGTTGTAGATATATAATACTGCCATACTGAAGAATCAAAGTTGTAGATATATATATACTGTCTTACTGAAGAATCAATGTTGTAGATATATATAATACTGGCATACTGAAGCATAAATGTTGTAGATATATATGACACTGTCAGACTTAAGAATCAATGTTGTAGATATGTATGATACTGTCAGACTGAAGAATCAAAGTTGTAGATATATATAATACTGTCTTACTGAAGAATCAATGTTGTAGATATATATAATACTGTCATACTGAAGAATTAATGTTGTAGATATATATTATACTGTCAGACTGAAGAATCAAAGTTGTAGATATATATGATACTGTCATACTAAAGAATCAAAGTTGTAGAGATATATAATACTGTCATACTGAAGAAACAATGTTGTAGATATATATACAATACTGTCATACTGAAGAATCAATGTTGTAGATATAAAGTACTGCCATACTGAAGAATCAAAATTGTAGATATATCATACTGTCATACTGAAGAATAAAAATTGTAGATATACCATACTGTCATACTGAACAATCAAAGTTGTAGATATATAATACTGCCATACTGAAGAATCAAAGTTGTATATACATAATACTGCCATACTGAAGAATCAAATTTGTATATATATAATACTGTCATACTGAAGAATCAATGTTGTATATATATAATACTCTCATACTGAAAAATCAATGTTGTAGATATATATAATACTGTCATACTGAAGAAACGATGTTGTTGATATATATAATACTGTCATACTGAAGAATCAATGTTGTAGATATAAACTACTGCCATACTGAAGAATCAAAGTTGTAGATATATCATACTGTCATACTGAAGAATCAAAGTTGTAAATATATAATACTGCCATACTGAAGAATCAAAGTTGTATATACATAATACTGCCATACTGAAGAATCAATGCTGTAGATATATATTAAACAGTCATACTGAAGAATTAATGTTGTAGATATATATAATACTGTCATACTGAAGAATCAATGTTGTAGATATATATAATACTGTCATACTGAAGAATTAATGTTGTAGATATATATAATACTGTCATACTGAATAAACAATGTTGTAGATATATATAATACTGTCATACTGAAGAATCAATGATGTAGATATATATAATACTGTCAGACTGAAGAATCAGAGTTGTAGATATATATAATACTGTCATACTGAAGAATCAATGTTGTATATATATAATACTGCCATACTGAAGAATCAATGCTGTAGATATATATAAAACAGTCATACTGAAGAATTAATGTTGTAGATATATATAATACTGTCATACTGAAGAATCAATGTTGTAGATATATATAATACTGAAAAATTAATGTTGTAGATATATATAATACTGTCATACTGAAGAATCAATGTTGTAGATATATATAATACTGTCATACTGAAGAATCAAAAATGTAGATATATAATACTGCCATACTTAAGAATCAATGCTGTAGATATATCATACTGAATAATCAAAGCTGTATATATATAATACAGTCATACTGAGAATCAATGTTGTAGATATATAATACTGCCATACTGAAGAATCAAAGTTGTATATACATAATACTGCCATACTGAAGAATCAATGCTGTAGATATATCATACTGAATAATCAAAGTTGTATATATATAATACAGTCATACTGAAGAATCAATGTTGTTGATATATAATATTATCACACTGAAGAATCAATGCTGTAGATATATCATACTGAATAATCAAAGTTGTAGATATACATAAAACAGCCAAACTGAAGAATAAAAGTTGTGTATATAGAATACTGCCATACTGAATAATCAAAGTTGTAGATATATATAATACTGTCATACTGAAGAATTAATGCTGTAGATATATCATACTGAATAATCAAAGTTGTAGATATACATAAAACAGCCATACTGAAGAATCAAAGTTGTATATACATAATACTGCCATAATGAATAATCAAAGTTGTAGATATATTTAATACTGTCATACTGAAAAATCAATGTTGTAGATATATAATACTGCCATACTGAAGAATCATTGTTGAATTAAATTTAAAAATATGTGGAGATGACAGAAATTATATCAAAATCAGTCAAGCGTGAAAATTCATGATTTTCAGTAATACATATTATCCATCAAATGTTCCATTTAAGCCAAAGAAATGTCAGACAAAATAGGACAAAATGGAAAATATTTCCAAAATTATATAACTCAAGTTTTTCTTGTATGTAATATGTTTAGATTGTGAAGTAATTTAGCAACATTGAAGTGCAATAGATACTACCAGGCACCCATAAGTGCAACTATTCAACCGGCTTTACTTATAAATGCACAATAAAAGATGTTGATTGTGAAAAATTGCAATATAATATGGCATGACATGCTGGTTTTGAGTGGATAAAAATGAAAAAAATGTCAAAAGTGGGCATATCAGCACAAAAAATTCAAATTCAGTATCTAACTACACATATTTTGAGCATGGAATTCAAAATCAGTACTTAAACCTATTTTTCCATGTGTATGTTTGTTTCACAATGCAATTAAGATCCTTTTTAGTGTTTTCAATGGTTCTTGAGTAAGCGATTTCAGCGGACAAGTCACAAGTTATTGCGACAAATTGAACTTGGTATTTTAACAATTTTTTTTCTAAAATGGCCTTATACAGTACCTTAAAAGAAAATATACAAGTATATTTTGTCAAAATTGAACATATCTATCATCATTCCACTGTATTCCACTTAAATGCACTTAAAATGCTGAGAAGAATATACTGTGGGCTATTTAAAGCCATATAGCCCTTATTTTTGATAAAAAACTCTAAAAAAAAAGAAAAAAAGGCGAAAATTATTGATCAACCTGCAGATTTTTTTAAAATGTTATTGCCATTTCCCTACAAGCACCTCATTTGTACTATTTATAGAAAAAAGAAGTTTAGAAATTTAGAAAATGTTGTTGTGGTTGTTTAGGTCAGCTACCACCATTGCGCTTTCCATAGACTTAGATTATAATGTTTTACCTAATTTTCACTATTTCCATCATTCGCGGACCAAAAAGTCCTATAATATATAAAATAACTGTCCTAGACTCAAATGAAAATGTCCCCAAAATGGGGTCAAAAGTACCACTTTTTTACCACTTTTTGCCCCCTTAAGTTGGGTACCCCCACTTTCAGCATGAAAAAAAGATTCTTTATTGACACAAACAAAATAAACTTATATTTTATTGTGATCATTTGCCAGTTTAACATTTTCATCCAACCAGAATTAAGCTTACTATAAAAATATATGCCCTGAACATCCTATACTTTTTTCAGCCAATCAGAGAGCTCGTCTCAATGGCGGTAGCTGACCATATGTAACAACCTCTACGGCCACTGACTCATATTAAGTTATATTCGATTATCAAAATAATTCTGAACAAGATCTATACATTTCACAGTGAAATACTGTCGTTTTGATGTTCAATAAGATCCTTTAAAAGAACAGAAAGGGTCCAAAAACTTTGGACTCGCCAATGCATACGTCTGGGTTATTTCTGTATATGTCTTGCTATAATACGCATTAATGTATGTGGTGTGGATTCTCCCAGATCTCGAAAACGAAGCCATGTCTGTACCGTCTTACTTGTCATCTCATACCTGTCTATTTCTGACGTACATATTGTATCTACTTCATCGTATACGAGTTCTGCTAGAAAGTTGTCCAAATTAGTACCTACATGTAAATAAGAATATTAAATATGCTGAGATTCAAACAATCGGTTTACGTGGACATAATTTTCACGGTATTAAGTTTTATTCAATAGAAATTCAGTATTCAGAAAATGAAGTTAGATATTTAGAAAATAGAATCGAACATCCACGATCATAAATTGATACGAGAACGTCATGTCTGCTCTTTTGACAAATGAGCTTACAGCCATGGTCCAGCTGGCGGGGATCGGACGAGCGACAAACAGGTAAAACGTTCCTTTTTTTACACCTCGTGTTCCACACGCATTTTGAAAGGAAATAAAAAGTTACTTATTTATTTAAAATATTGAACTTGATTATAATACTCTTACCGCAGCATCGTACCATAAATTCAATGCAGCTTGAAAATTCTTGAGGAACCCTGTCCCATTCTACTATCGAGATCCTGTTGTTGTTACAGTATAAAGTGATTGCTTTAATTGCTAGCCAGAAGAATCCTATACTGAGGGAACCCCTCCGAGATCGAGAACCAGCTTCATCTTCAGTTTCAGCTTCATATATCTGTATAAACAAGTGAACAATCGTTTATTGCAAATGATGTGTAAGAAACTAGACATTTTTAAAAAGTTAGAATTTATTTTCCAACATGTTCTAACAGAAAATAGAATTAGTATTCGTTGTGTCCAAACTCATATAGAATGGAAACATCGAGAAAACTATCTCGTATTAAAACTATGACGATCGCGTCTGCATATAATTAAGTTACACATACAACGCCAAATCAACTGCAATTTGCATCATAAAGAATAAAATAATTAATCAGTATACTGGAAGTTTATGGATTACCATAAATATCATGTGAGATTCAAGTCGTGCTCTCCAAGTACTGATTGAAAAATAAAACGAAAGAAATCTCGTTGAAAGAGACATACCGATAAACTGCATGCATCATTTGTTATTGATGAGAAAATTCGATAAGGCTGTTAGGTTTCACAACACAATTTTATTGTATTGTATTTTGTGTGCTATATAACATAATGTCTAAATAGTTAAACTCATATTTTTCATTTAGATATTTTGATATTTTATATAGCATGAATATATCTGCTCATAAAAGTGCACAGTAACGTGTACATTGACCCATTAGTGCTTTTATTTATATGAAAGAAGAGTGCAATTTTCTTAAAAAGCAGTCCTCAACTACTTTAAAAAACAGCCGTTCGGTAAATCCAAACAAATTTAATTTTGGAACAATTTAAGTCTTATTGCTGAATGCTATATGCTAGCCTTTGATCTACTCATCTACATCCAGGCGTCGTATTCACCAACTAATCTTGAGAGTATTTTTTACTATTTTTACTAATTATTCTGAATTATGCCGTCATTCTCATTGGATTGGCTGTCATCGTCCATTTGAAAAGTTTGAGAACCTATGTCTAGTGTGGCCTATTGCTGACCTTAAGCCTCTTTGTGACCTTGACATTTGAGATATGGACCTTCGTTAGTCTTAATATTTCCGTTCGAAAAAAATGTAATACCTCATCTGCGCAGCATGATTTCACTTTTTTAAAAAGTATACTATTTACATGGCTTACGATAGCTAGAAGCGAAACACTACGTGAATTCCTTGCCTTCTTTGTTTAACTTCAAATTTTACTCTAAGAAGTTTAGGAAACGAGTCCCTGGATTTCACGCGTGACACTTCGTCTCAATAAAGTGAACTTTTGTGCAATGTTATTTCAAAATCTCTGTATGTGTGAGAAAGTTATAGAATGGACAAGATCGAACGGATTGGTATACTCCGATACTGTATGATTGTGATTGAAGAACAAATCACAGTGCACTGTTTGAAGATATATCTGCATGGTAAGTAGATATGGCAGTTTAAGTAATACAAAATGTATTAAATAATGTAAAAACGTCTTGAAAGATTCATAGATTTGACGCAAAACCATTTTATTAATTTACAAAATGTAAATACAATTCCTGAATGAGTATCGAATACCGTACCGCCAAAAAACGTATCACAAGAAATTTACATTCGAATAATTTGAGCCTATTGCATTGTTAACAAAATTTGAAGTACATTGAAGTATATTGTATTAAACATTTAATTTCTAATTTTCTTTACAATAAATCACATTTTCTTGATGAAAACGAAGTTTTTGCAATTCCGCTTGTGTTCGTCGCTAAATATACAATAACAATAGACAAACACCATACAAACAGTACTTTCATAATCAATATACATACTTTTTATGTAATTTAACTCGTGTGACTAATATCGTTTATATTCATATATATTTCATGAAAAAATAATACCTTTAAAGTCATTAACCCTGATATAATGCGTCTGTCGAAGACAGTATCTCTCGATCGAATACCGAATTACTCAAGCGAAAACATAAATCGCAATGTTAGTACATCAACTGTGATATGGCAAGAAAAAATGTTTTTAATTTAATTAAATATTTAAATAAAAATCAATCTATCAGCTCAATTATCTATTTTTAGAAATACATCTTCATGCTCAATTATGTATTTCAAAGAAAGTTCAATGTCCAAGATGATTCAGAATTGAATATACATACGGTACTTCATTCTCCAAAATGACCAAGATGTATCTATTTCAAAAAAGTTTATTTGTAGGTTACATTGTGAAAAAGTTCAATCTTCTAGATCATCTACATGTGCATTGAATATCTTTAAAAATGTCCAGTCTTCAAGTTAAATATGTATTTGAAAGAAAGTTTAATCTCCAATATTATCTAGACGTATTTATATATATCCATAAAAAAGTTCAACCATTATCTCCGAACTGATGTATACCTTTAATTACAAAATTGAACATCCAAGTTGAATTATATATTTCAAAGACAGTTAAATTTTGACACTCAGCACACTGTTAGCTCTGAGGTAATAAATAAAATATATTTCTATTGCTTTTTTAATAAAAGCTTAATATCCTGGTTGAACTATGCAAATAATATAAGACAACAAAAACGGTTGCCAGATATGTACAAAGATATATATGCATACATGGATAAATCATTTTTGTTTTGTTGGAACCTAAAAGTTTTTATAGGATAGTCGTTTGTGGAGTACTGTTAGAAAAGTATTAGTATTGCTAGTGAAATGAACGGGGAAAAAAGGTTGCCATGGGTTTTGAACCCGGATCGACAGAGCGACAATCCACATCTGGTTGTTGTATGATTGATAGTATAATTATCTTTATATATTGATCTTTATTCATTATTCCGCTTTAAGACTACGAAAAGAATGTACAATAAAAATTAGAAAGTATAAAAAACTGGTTATCATCTCCTAACTGAATTAGGATAATTCAACTAATTTTCAGCGGTAGAATGTCCTGGGCGACCTTCGGTTTTTAAAAGCTGTTACTATTTATAGAACATATATAGAATCTTTGACTACTTAACCTCAGCAAATAATCCCAGGTAAAAATGAGAAGTTAACGATATCCCATAAACTCTTCCACCTATAAGCGATATTTGTTAACTATAAAAATGGCTGAACTGTTTTGAAATAATTGTTTTTATTGAATGGGGTTTAACACCACTCTCAACACATTTCAGTTATATTTGGCATATCAAGTTTTACTTGTTAAGAAAGATCTCAGACTAAATCAGACCGAGTAGAACCACCGTCCTTCAGCAATTACTGGACATTTTCTTGCATAAAGATTTTGGAGGAGCGAGACTCGAATCTATGACCTGAGAGGTGAGAGGTAAGTGATCTTGAGACGGCGCCTTAGACCACTCAGCCTCAGCCACGGAGAACCCTTAATTTAATTTTCTAAGAGGTCACCACATGGTTCCTTATGAAACAAGTTGAACAAAGCTGAATCTCATTGGTCAAATATTTTGAATTATCTACCTGGTGGTTTCCTGAAGTGCGTCTTAAATTTAAAAAATGAAAACGGTGGACGGATGATGAACGGTTGATAACAGACACAGGGAAAATAACTAAAGTTACACGACCCATCTCCATAACAGACGATGCAGGGCGGAAAACTGATACGGGGACAATAACAAAAGCGTACACGACCCTTCTCCAGAACAGATCATGGACGGCGGATAACTGACACAGGGACAATAACAAAAGTGTACACGACTCTTCTCCAGAACAGATGATGGACGGCGGATAAATAACTGACACAGGGACAATAACAAAAGCGTACACGACCCTTCTCCAGAACAGATGATGCACGGTGGATAACAGACACAGGGACAATAACAAAAGCGTTCACGACCCTTCTCCAGAACAGATGATGGACGGCGGATAACAGACACAGGGAAAATAACAAAAGCGTACATGACCCTTCTCAAGAACGTATGATACACGGCGATAACAGACACAGGGACAATAGCAAAAGCGTACACGACCTTTTTCCAGAACAAATGATGCACAGCAGATAACTGACACAGGGAAAATAACAAAAGCGTACACGACCCATCTCCAGAACAGATAATGCATGGCAGATAATAGACACAGGGACAATAGCAAAAGCGTACACGACCCTTCTCCAGAACGGATGAAGCACGACGGATAACAGACACAGGGATAATACCAAAAGTGTACACGACCCTTCTCCAGAACGGATGAAGCACGACGGATAACAGATACAGGGACAATAACAAAAGCGTACACGACCCTTTTCCAGAACAGATAATGGACGGCGGATAACTGAAACATGGACAATAACAAAAGCGTGCATGTCCCTTCTCCAGAACAGATGGAGCACGGCGGATAACAGACACAGGGAAAATAACAAAAGCGTGCACGACCCTTCTCCAGAACAGATGATGCACGGTGGATAACAGACACAGGGACAATAACGAAAGCGTACACGACCCTTCTCCAGAACAGATGATGAACGGTGGATAACAGACACAGGGACAATAACAAAAGCGTACACGACCCTTCTCCAGAACAGATGATGCACGGTGGATAACAGACACAGGGACAATAACAAAAGCGTACACGACCTTTCTCCAGAACAGATAATGGACGGCGGATAACAGACACAGGGAAAATAATAAAAGCGTACACGACCTTTCTCCAGAACAGATGATGCACATTAGATAACAGACACAGGGACAATAACAAAAGCGTACACGACCTTTCTCCAGAACGGATGATAGACGGCGGATAACAGACACAGGGACAATAACAAAAGCGTGCATGACCCTGTTCCAGAACAGATGATGCACGGCGGATAACTGACACAGGGACAATAACAAAAGCGTGCATGACCCTTCTCCGGAACAGATGATGCACGGCAGATAACAGACACAGGGACAATAACAAAAGCATACAAAACCCTTCTCCAGAACAGATGATGCACGGCGGTTAACAGACACAGGGACAATAACAAAAGCGTGTATGACCCTGTTCCAGAACAGATGATGCACGGCGGATAACTGACACAGGGACAATAACAAAAGCGTGCATGATCCTTCTCCAGAACAGATGATGCACGGCGGATAACAGACACAGGGACAATAACATAAGCGTGTATGACCCTTCTCCAGAACAGATGATGGACGGCGGATAACAGACACAGGGACAATAACAAAAGCGTACACGACCCTTCTCCAGAACAGATGATACACGGTGGATAACAGACACAGGGACAATAACAATGCGTGCATGACCCTGTTCAAGAACAGATGATACACGGCGGATAACTGACACAGGGACAATAACAAAAGCATACACGACCCTTCTCCAGAATAGATAATGGACGGCAGATAACAGACACAGGGACAATAACAAAAGCGTACACGACCCTTCTCCAGAACAGATGATGCACGGTGGATAACAGACACAGGGACAATAACAAAAGCGTGCATGACCCTGTTCCAGAACAGATGATGCACGGTGGATAACTGACACAGGGACAATAACAAAAGCGTGCATGACTCTTCTCCAGAACAGATGATGCAATGCGGATAACAGACACAGGGATAATAACAAAAGCGTGCATGACCTTGTTCCAGAACAGATGATGCACGGCGGATAACAGACACAGGGAAAATAACAAAAGCGTACACGACCCTTCTCCAGAACAGATGATGCACGGTGGATAACAGACACAGGGACAATAACAAAAGCGTGCAAGACTCTGTTCCAGAACAGATGATGCACGGCGGATAACTGACACAGGGACAATAACAAAAGCGTGCATGACCCTTCTCCAGAACAGATGATGCACGGCGGATAACAGACACAGGGACAATAACAAAAGCGTGCATGACCCTGTTCCAGAACAGATGATGCACGGCGGATAACAGACACAGGGACAATAACAAAAGCATACACGACCTTTCTCCAGAACAGATGATGGACGGCAGATAACAGACACAGGGACAATAACAAAAGCGTACACGACCCTTCTCCAGAACAGATGATGCACGGTGGATAACAGACACAGGGACAATAACAAAAGCGTGCATGACCCTTCTCCAGAACAGATGATGCACGGCGGATAACAGACACAATACCAAAAGCGTACATGACCCTTCTCCAGAACCGTGGTTGATATAAATCTATTGTCACTACCATTCGATATAACAGAGATGCTTCAGAATAATCGTCATCATTATCACGTCCTTGGTAATGTGACGCTATCACTGTTTTTAATCCCTTATATTAAAATGTACTGAATATAAGTATATAAGTATCATCACATTTTACTCATTGATTGTCAATTCCACTTTCAGTTAAATGAAATTTGAGATGTAGATATAAATAACATAACATGAACATAACATTTGATGAAACTTAAATAATTTTTATATTGACTTTTGGGAATCACATTTATTTCTTTCGGAAGGGAAGAAACGACAAGATCTATTCAGTACAATACTATGTGAATATACTTGATCAAACACTACTGTTGAATAGTCTGCTCTCTGATCAAATAATATAACATGTATGTGATACTGCAGGTTTTAGCGGTTATGGGGCATTTCATCTATCATTTTTATTGTTCCAGTCAACAAATCCATACAACAAATATTTGTCAACATTTGTTTAAGAGGCATTTCTTTTTTGACCATATTCCCAATCACAAAACTGTACATCACTTAAAATTTGCTTATTTTAGTTTGGTACTTAACCTCCCATATCTGACATAACCATGTTTTCATATTTTTATACACTATTAGTTTTGCATAGATAATTATATAAATATATATATAACATATAATGATAGCTTACATTATAATTTCAGACCCCGTCTACTAAAATAAGAGGATAATAGCTTAATTGACAATATTGTGTCGACAGTTTTATAAAGACGTTACCGAATGCATTTGATCGACTAAATTTAAAGACAATTTCGTCGCTTCATTAAAAACGTACACTTGGATTACATACTTTCCCATAAAAAGAAAGCTTTTGAACATTGGTTACCAAGTTAGAATAAATGTTAATATTTCGTTAATCAAATGAATTTGGTATACATTGTTTTCTCTGTCTTAAATTTAAAAAAGTATGCCAAAACGACATCAGTATAGATGTTCTGAACATCCCTGTACTTTTGTCAGCCAATCAGAATCCTCGTATCAATGTTTGTAGCTGATCTTTACGTCATTTCTCACACCTTGCTAATCATAATACAAGAAGGTACTGGTTGGATCGATCATAACTGTTATATACTGAATGACGTAAAATACGTATTTGTTTCTAATTTCAGTAAATACATGTTACAGATATATTGCACGCACAAAATGACCTATTTATGTGTCGACGTGCCGTAAAACACCATTCATTTATTCATTCATTCATTCATGTTACAGATATCGAAAATGGTGAATCATCATTGGTTTTAATAGGTTAAGCAAAATAACACACTCGATATGTTAATGTTAAGCAAGCGAGAAAATCGTCTAGACAAACAAGGATTTGATTAAACCAAATTTAAAACATGAGGATATAAAATTGAAAGACGGCTACGTACAGTTTGGTCTGGATCTACAATATATCCGTTTAATGCGGCTTGAGATGCTTTTTCAGTTGTGTCCACCTTCTGCATGTGAAAAAAAATATACATTTGCATATTCTCACAATCAATGTGGTTGTCAAAAATATATTTTACAACTGTTTTCCTTAAATTGCATTCTTTGGGTTAAATGTATCAATATGTCCAATTTTTGTTTTTCTAATGAGGTTTAAAGCTTTTTACACGTTAGCTATAGCATTCCCATTTATTGATTGTGGTAGACGTCAGAATTAATCTGAGGTATCAGTGTCCTTCCGCACTATTTTATGTTTACTAATTTTCAGACATGTGTTGGGGAATAACACCGGAGAAGGTAAACAATCAGTTGTAAATTAAAGTACTGATAGACTGGCTATGCGTTCAATTGATTGCTAGTATCATAGTTTGGTTTACTATATGCAACATTAAAAGATGACACAATGCAATGTCTTCCAATTATATGTTGTATTGTTTGATTTGTTGCATATATATTTGTATATATATACAGTACATGAAAAGAATGAAATTCGACGAATACAAAATTATATAAGTCGCGTAAGACCATTTGGGCGGTGATTATGATTGCAAATCTTGACCACGCAGAAATAAACAGGTTTGTGCTTTTGGTATGAAGCCCGGCTAAAAACTGTGTTTTAAAATTGTAAAATATAGCGTATGTGCTCCGAAGTAATAAAGAAGACACATATTTATATTCATAATAGACGCAAGTGATGTATCTTTGAAACTGTTGACAAAAACGAAGCTAAAATATTCTCATTACAAAAAATAAAAAAATGTTCTGTTTGCAGAACGCTACCTTTAAATGCTTATAGATAAACCTTCAAGTATTAGTTTAACGTTTCTGAAATATTACAACTGCAGCATTACCATAAAGCATTTTAACGGATGGTTTTGTGAATAAATTATTTAAATACAATAAAAGTAAGGAAACCTTTGAAAAAAAGCCAACACATTTTGTATTAATTATATCAATATGATTCTATCATTAAAACTTTAACGATTATAGTATTAAAATATATAAAAATTGGAATAAAAAAATACAAAAGCAACAACAACCAACATACCGAGGGTTCAAGAGTTTTTGTAATTATAGAGAAAAAAAACGGAGGGAGTCGAACAATACTCGACCCAAAACGGTTTTCAGAGCCGATGAAGCTATTTCAATGGCAATAACCATCTAAACAATCATCAAAATATGTAATCAAAATATGTAACCATGTACAAAACAAAACATCAACGCATACATATAGGGAATACTATGCAAGTACCTTTTCCTGCAAAGTTTATTAGATAAAACACAAAAAGACAAGACCCTATCAAGAAAATGTGCCATTTTCGTGGCGAACCTCGGTATTTTAAAAGCTTGTCTGGATCGTTATGACTTTATATAAATGTTATTAGGAAAATATTTTAACAGTGCTTCTGCAAAATGTGCAGTCTTTTCTTGTCATTAAAGCAAAAATAGCAATTCACGAGCATGTCATTGTTATCTCAAACAGTATTCTACTTCTGAATGATACAAAAAAACTTATATTATGTAACACATTAAGCCCCTTCTCATCATTAGAAAAAAATCAATAGCATATTAACTAGCATATTACACGTGGCTCGTAACATTATCATCTGCATTTTCATCTCCAGAGCATAACATAAGTCCGGTCTGTTGTCAATAAACTTTGTGAGAAAAGTATAAACCCTACATTAACATAGTTAAACGAATGACTGTTAGTTTTGTAAACATATTATATTATTAAAATAATTACCTTATCAAAAACAAAAGATTCTGGAAACGACACATTATGATATTCTCTTCCATGTGCAGACGATGCTAAGCTCGAAGTTTCAGAATTCTCGTTTTCTCCATTATATACAACAAAATGACTACAACCTATATTTACATTGACTGCATTGAGATTTGTAATAGGTGTTGGATTTGGCTTACGTTTCTCTTCTTCCAGTTGATCTTGCAACAAACGAATTGTTCTTTCGTGTTCCTGATTTTTATTCCGAAGTTGTTTATTTTCAGTCTGGAGTTGTTTATTTTCTGTCTCAAGTTGTTTCATATATTTGTCCGTCTGGTGTTCTAATTCATCCTCACTTATATCCGATTGCATTTCTTTCAATATCGGTTTAAACTTGTTGTTATAGTTTTTGTATAGTCCTATATTTTAGTCACACTTCAAGCAGTATTGTTTTTAGACTCATTTGCTTTGAAATTTTAAATTTTAATTGTAGAACTAGACTATGTCTGCGATGGTTTTATCGCATTCAACGGTAAGTAAACGCTTACTGTCGTTTTAACTGCAAAACATTTTGTGTTATAATTTTTATTTCTTTTCCTTTAAACTCGTGTCGCTGCTTTCGTTTGCAAATTGGGTGCAGTTGTTGTCCTTCTAAATGAAAAGTAGGTATATTGTTGAGGCAGTTTCCCCACTAGTCATTGGGCAACTTGATACGTGCTATGCATCGAATCTAAAACGAGAAAATATATTTCAAATGGGAAAGATACAACATCAGACATAATCAGTACACCGAATGTTCATACGTTACAAGCATACAGAAGAAGTGTCAACAGGGACAGATTAGAACGGATAGTAGCAGAACCACTATTCGGGGTGGTGAAAGTCCAGTATGATTTAATGCCTCAGTTCACTTTATCGCAAAACAGTCCGGTTGGTCATTAAGCGTATATGGAAAAGAAGGTGTTGCTAAACTACAAGCCTTTTTGCTCCTAAACATAAATATGTGGTTCGGATTGATAGCTGTATGAACTACTGATTTGCAACTGATAAGGCGAATGGTCAACGATGTATATAATCAGCATACATGCAAGGAATAAATACATAATCTGATTGTTTAGTTCTTTTGATCAAATCAGTTGGAATAAAATGCATAGTTAAACTTAATTTATAAAATAATTTGTAAGCATTTAATTGCTTCGTCTTTTAATAAGTATATATCAAGATATAAAAAAACTTAATGTGGAAGCATGATACAATTCTCATACTGTGTTCATTGATAATTATGTGATGATAATAAAGATTCGATAGTTTGGCACAAAATGGTTTCATTTTCTTCTTCAATTATATGTATCATTGTAATAAAAAGGGCTTGTTCTTTCTTTCTTTCCATATTCTATCTTTGTTGCTCTCTTCCTTTCTTTGTGTTGTAAACACATAAATATGAAAAGATGTATTTCTAAATGTTATTTGATACAATGTAGTATATGATATATACAATGTAGTATGTGCTCAATACAATTCTAAGACACATATCAATACAATATTCACGTAGCACATCATAGAAGTTGGGTTGTATAGTTGGGTCATATACATAGATAAGCTGTGAATTACAACTGGAGAAAAAATGAATTTTACAACATTTTTCAAAAACTATTATTAAATGTGACACTTATAAAGTACATATTATTTCAAATTTACATGAAATAAATAGCATACATTCAAAAACAGATTTGCCAAGTGTCACCCAAATCTATATGTTATGACTTTAAAAATGTTCAAAGACCTTACAAAGACCTTACAAAGAAATTACACTGACGCTATGCTTTCAGAGTATACAGAGAATTTAATGTATTACTAAGTGGGTATTTTTGAGTGCTGGTGGCTTTTATATTGTTTTTCTGGCCTTCATACAGCCAACCTAGCTCTTACCACAATACCTTCTACCCTATCGTCATATCAATAAAAGTAGTCAGATGCGACCATGTTGTTAAAATCACGAAAGCCAGAATATGTTCGTGGTGTAAAACACAATATTGTGGTGAATACTATAGTGGACGAGACGCTACGACGTCTCGTCCAATATGGTTTTCACCACAATACACACTCGTACAATATATATTCCCATATTGTACAAAACACTGTAAAATAGCCTTATATTATACACCGATTATCTTATCATATCTATAACATGATAATGGTTTGTTTTAAGAAGAATTGCAATGCTTATAACTAGTAAGAATATAAATGAAATAGTTTACAGGGAATGTCACTCTTCCATACAAGTTATAATTTGATTGAAGACATCCACGGAAGTGTTACGTCCCTTGCTAGTTAGTTTTATAGGGTTGATGTTTGGTAAAAAGGGTGAAAGATGATATGTTCATCAAATGGCTCTCCGATTGGTAAAATAAGTTATCACAGCAATAACACCCGTATTGATAACGTCAATAAGTATTGTCTACACTCATATGTTCTGGTAAACAAACTAAAATAATAGTTATTTTCCCAACGAAAACTTTTATTTTAATACAACTTTCATGCTTATCACACAAACACAAAATAATCTAATTATATAAAATATATGCCCATGATATAACGCTATTATATAAACTAGCCACGATGCCGCAGGTGCGACTAATTCATCCGTCACGCATCTGTGCAATAATGTATCTGTTGTACAGGCACTACATGACATACCTAAATACTTTACAGAGCATTGTGACTTTACAAATCACAGAGAAATTGTTAACTTGTGAAACTTGATTTGGTCATACTGTATATTACAGAGACAACTAAGAAATGCCTCGGCCACCAACTGTTTTATCAAAGTTTGAATAGAGAAAATGTACTAGTGAACTCGAGATGGTGATGATATCTTTACAGTTCAACAGGACAATTGTAAATGGGTCTCCTCCATGGATTAAAGTGAATTAGGTGTGTAGCAACAGTTTATAACTTGTAACAGAACTCCAAATTCAGCAAACTTTAGTTAAATCATATTGGAGAAAAAGTGACCAGCCAAATATCATTCGGGTATAACATAGCAGAATTAGGAAAACAAATTACTGACCCGACATCATTAGGGTATAACATACAGAATTAGGAGAAATAATGACCGACCCGACATTATAAGGGTATAACATACAGAATTAGTAGAAAAAATGACCGACCCGACATCATAATGGTATAACATACAGGATTAGTAGAAAAAAATGACCGACCCGACATAATTAGGGTATAACATACAGGATTAGTAGAAAAAAAGACCGGCCCAACATTATTAGGGTATAACATACAGAATTAGTAGAAAAAATGACCGACCCAACATTATTAGGGTATAACATACAGAATTAGTAGAAAAAATGACCGACCAGACATCATTAGGGTATAACATAGCATAATTAGGAGAAATAATGACTGACCCGACATCATTAGGGTATAACATAGCATAATTAGGAGAAAAAATACCGACCCGACATCATTAGGGTATAACATAGTAGAATTAGTAGAAAAAAATGACGGACCAAACATCATTAGGGTATAACATAGCAGAATTAGTAGAAAAAAATGACCGACCCGACATCATAATGGTATAACATACAGAATTGGTAGAAAAAATGACCGGCCCGACATCATAAGGGTATAACATACAGAATTAGGAGAAATAATGACCGACCCGACATCATTAGAGTCTAACATACAGAATTAGCAGAAAAAATGACCGGCCCGACATTATTTGGGTATAACATACAGGATTAGTAGAAAAAATGACTGGCCCGACATTATTAGGGTATAACATACAGGATTAGTAGAAAAAATGACCGACCCGACATTATTAGGGTATAACATACAGGATTAGTAGAAAAAAATGACCGGCCCGACATTATTAGGGTATAACATACAGAATTAGTAGAAAAAATGACTGGCCCGATATTATTAGTTTATAACATACCAAAATTAGGAGAAATAATGACCCACCCGACATCATTAGGGTATAACATAGCAGAATTAGTAGAAAAAAATGACCGACCCGACATCATTAGGGTATAACATAGCAGAATTAGTAAAAAAAAAATGACCGGCCCAACATTATTAGCGTATAACATACAGAATTAGTAGAAAAAAATGACTGGCCCGACATTATTAGTTTATAACATACCAGAATTAGGAGAAATAATGACCGACCCGACATTATTAGGGTATAACATACAGGATTAGTAGAAAAAATGACCGACCCGACATTAATAGGGTATAACATACAGGATTAGTAGAAAAAATGACCGGCCCGACATTATTAGGGTATAACATACAGAATTAGTAGAAAAAAATGACCGGCCCGACATCATTAGTTTATAACATACCAGAATTAGGAGAAATAATGACCCACCCGACATCATTAGGGTATAACATAGAAGAATTAGTAGAAAAAAATGACCGGCCCGACATCATTAGGGTATAACATAGCAGAATTAGTAGAAAAAAATGACCGACCCGACATCATTAGGGTATAACATTTCAGAATTAGTAGAAAAAAATGACCAACCGACATCATTAGGGTATAACATAGCAGAATTAGTAGAAAAAAATGACCGGCCCAATATCATTAGGGTATAACATAGCATAATTAGGAGAAAAAATACCGACCTGACATCATTAGGGTATAACATAGCAGAATTGGTAGAAAAAATGACCGACCCGACATCATTAGGGTATAACAAACAGAATTAGTAGAAAAAATGACCGGCCCGACATTATTAGGGTATAACATACAGAATTAGTAGAAAAAATGACCTGACCGACCCGACATTATTAGGGTATAACATACAGAATTAGTAGAAAAAATGACCGGCCCGACATTATTAGGGTATAACATACCAGAATTAGTAGAAAAAAATGACCGGCCCGACATCATTAGGGTATAACATAGCATAATTAGGAGAAAAAATACCGACCCGACATCATTAGGGTATAACATAGCAGAATTAGTAGAAAAAAAATGACCGACCCGACATCATTAGGTTATAACATACCAGAATTAGTAGAAACAGTGACCGGCCCGATATTATTAGGGTATAACATACAGGATTAGTAGAAAAAATGACCGACCCGACATCATTAGGGTATAACATAGCAGAATTAGGAGAAAAATACCGACCCGATAGCATTAGGGTAAATCATACCAGAATTAAGAGAATTGTGACCGGCCCGACGCCATTAGCGTATAACATACCAGAATTAGGAGAAAATGACCGGACCCACGCAATTAGGGTATAGCATACCAGAATTAGGAGATGCTATGAACTGCTATAGACTGCGATTACATATAAAATAATCTGGATAAACATTATTTTAAACTTATTAGTTCAGGGGAAAAGTATTCACTGTAACATACATGCGTCTTATAACAGATAAAAATAATTCTTCAACGTATTTTATTTGAATCTTCAGAATTAGCAAGGCTGCATGTGAACAAATGTGTAATATGACGAAAAAGTTTTGTTTGAATTAAATATGTTTTATTGTCAGTATATCTTAATATTTACATATTGCAAGCATACATTAACAATAAAATAAATAAGACAAAAGGGTTTACTAACAAATATCCCAGCGCTTGAGAAATTTGGATAAAATATCGAAGTTTTAATAAAGTTGTTTGTAATGACTATATGATAAAGTGGTCCATTGGAAGTATAGAAAACACCAAGATAAATAAAATAGTATATAGTGGTGGTTTATTGAGTCTGTTAATAAAAACAAACACTCCTCATGTTGCCAGCTTATCTACGAGCAACACTGAATTACATACGTTAGTTCAATTAACCGGATTTTTCCCATTAATATTTGATAAATATATCCAATGAAAAAACAGATCGCAACCAAGATAAAAAAATAGTAAAATCTTGGGTTTTATTTCCCACATCCTAGCAACGGCTTAATTTGGTTTTATTTTTTAACTTATACATTTTACCTCGACTGAAAAAAACAAGTTATTACAACTTAGATATATCTTGCTCGAGATATATCTGGGTAGAATAAATACTCCGATTATGTGGATACAGTGTCAAGGCCACATAACCGTGGTATTCTCCGAACCCACGATCTGGGTCCGATGTTCTTCCACCGGATTAACACTGAGCAGTTTCCATGATTTCAAAAGGCTAGAAACAATAAAAGGACGGGAAACAATAGCAAAACAACAACGTTGCAGTTGTATTACTACCTACAATTAAAGCATATTATGAGTAGTGAAAAGGGAATTGTTTTTCATCCATTTGCAAACTATGATACAGTGTTAGAGCTTTTTTTACTATTTATAAACTACAAAAAAGAGTAAAATATGAATGGGCGGTGTTCCGAGTGCTTGAGGATTATAAATAATAATCGTAGTATCTCAGGTATAAGTTTCTAATAAAGATATTTATTTGAAGTGCAGAACAAAACCAAGATCAAAATAGTAAACTTTTTTATTGAGTCTATTCGTGAGGTGAATGGCTTCCGTGATTTCAAACGACAGATGTGTTGTTTCTAATCATTATTTAATAAAAACTATACCTTGACAGCACAAAACCGCTACCAAGCTAAGAAAATAGTAACTCAGACCACACTGTTGTCCATTAACGGTTAAATCAAACACTTTAAGTATTATTTCAAATTTTTTATGAGTCTTTTTCTAAGTTAATACTCTATTAAAGGGATTATATTGGCATATTACCGTCAATTCCCTGTCCTAAATTCACACGCCCAGCATGAAGATACACTTATAACTTAGAGATATACGCGTCTAAAGTGTCTAATTGCATAACCTCTTTATTACAAACATTGGGTTTCTGAAGCCACGTTTTTGTTTGTGTTTACATTCACCATTTTCAACGAACCGCTTTCGGGTTTCCGATCGATCATCGGATAACATGGTGAAGACTCGTTCCAGATCTCGTTTTCGAGGCTTTGTTCGGGAAGTTTACGAAGTTCAATGTAAACATTGCGCAATACTTTATTGCGGGACGTATTAAAGTTTTGGCCACTATTCAATTACTGTTAATTTGATAACTTTCAAGTAATTAAAGGTTATACGTCAATACATAAGCATTATTTTGTGCACATTGCTTACAGGAAAAGTCTGGGTTAACAGCGTGTTTGTGTTACTTGCCAATAAAATCCCTTTAAAATACTGTTTTTTTTCTTCATATCTATTTTATTTGTTTATAACTGCCGTACTCTATATGTTATTTGTTAAAATGTAGGGGAAGAGCCAAATCTAACGTTGAAAGTATTGTGGCTCAAACCGATTCCTGTGTGTGTATATATATAAGTTGAAATAAGACGTTTGAATTAAGCTCTCCCCTGCAAGGGTTTAAATCGTTTGAACAAAAGCAAATTGTAGTGGCAACATATTATGAGAAGAGAAAATACCCGTTTTTAATCTATTTGTAAACTCTAAGATAAAAATCCTATATAAGAAAAGAGATTGTCCATCCGACAGAACGCTCTTTCAGCTGTTTGTTTACACTCTATACTCGACATAAATCTGGCCTTTTTTCGCAAATTTCCGCCAAACTACGGAAGTATATGACTCAATACACGTATGTTGGTGCGGACAAACTCGAGAGGGTATCCAGCTTCTCAGTGTTGGAAATGCAAATAAATAAAACAGAGATGCATCATTTTGAGCATCATTACAATCCGTAGAAAATATAACAAATCTGTTCACTGCTGACAGTTTTGGCTTGGGACTTGCACCAAAGGCCATAGTACCAATGCTGGATTGCTGACGAATTCTACTTGGCTGGCTGCCGACCCAAAAGTACGAAGTACTCCTCTATAAGGTTGAATGCGCGTTAAAAGTAGGTGTGATACTAATACCCGGCCAGGTTGCGGTTGACCAGGCCATATTCCGACTGCAAGGAAATTGGAACGGTGACGTGTGTTATTTAAATGTACACTAATTTTAATCATTATATATTTACGTTTGCATATTTCATAAAAAAAATATCGTGAACAATTAAAAAAATGCATTGATTTTGGTATTGAAACCTTTTTATTTGCCAATATGTCTGACACTTTTTTACACATTGGATTTTGGTAGTTTGGTTTAAACATATTTTATTAATTCAGATGTACATATATACACATAAGTTTAGGTATAAATATGGATTAGAACGGAAGATAAAATCTTATAAAATTCTTTTCCATTACTTATATATCAATTGTAAACAAATTTGGCAGATTATTAACAATTTGATTTATGCTCTTAGCATTACAAATATAACATAGTTTAAAATATATTTAATAAAAATGTTTAACTTTCGGAATATTGTTTCTGATATATTTAACAAACTTAGAAAATGAAGTGAGTAATCAGAAAAAAAGGTGATTAAAATGATTAAAGTAATGGATATTTATGTGAATTCACATAATAATAATGATTAACATTTTTGGACAAGTTCTGAACGGCATGGACGAAATTGGGAGACGGGCTGACCTCACCACGTAAATAGGAATAGCTTTGTTATTTCTTCAGACTTACTTACATGTTCATGAGAAACGATTAGTAGATAAAATGTGGATAAAATTTTAACATTATTGTCATAAGAGAATTGTGGTTCACCAAAAAGAAGTATATTTAAAGAAAATGTACATAACTTACTGACATATGTCAGGAGTGGTATGCGTTGATGCTGGTAAAGGTGACAATTGAGAAAGAAGTGAGCTGTGCTTTCTATTTGTCCACATATACACAGGGGGGAGTTTTCAATGTGTTTAAGAAATAGATGTTGCTTAAGTGCACTACAACTCTTTCGGAGGCGGGCATGAAATAATTGGCATTTCCTTGTACCTATGTAAAAGAATTTAGGTACTTTTGGTTCGTTACTTTCGAGTTTATGTTTAAAAGCATTCAGAGAAGAGGCTTGTCTTGTTTCAAGTGGGAGAGTGTTCCAGTCACGGACAACGGAAGGAATAAAGGAATTTGAGTAAAGAGCTGTTCTTGAAGAAGGCATTTGAATACTATAATTATTTCTCAGGTTGTACGTGGAACTTGCATTTATAAGACAAGGAACCAATGAACATAGATATGGTGGGACCATTCCGTGGATCATTTTATAAAAAAGAGTAAGTTTGTATTTAGTTCGACGCGTTTCAAGACTTTCCCATCCTACTTCAGATTTCAGTTTATTGATATATATAAGTTTTATAACTCCAGCTGTTATTCGTGCAGCTTCATTCTGTATTTTATCAAGTTCATATTTTTCATAATTTGTACAATTATTCCAAATAACATTGGCATATTCCAATAAGGGTCTTATAAATGATATGTAGATTGTTTCTAGTAATTTTCTATCTAACTGAAATTTTAGTTTTCTCATAATATTTATTCTAGACCAAGCTTTTTTCTTAATATGAGTGCCAGCTGCAGTTATTTGATAAGTATACTCCTAAATGTTTGTGTGATGACACATCTAAAATTTGTTGGTTCTGCATAAAAAGTGGGAGGGGGGGGGTGTGTGTGGGGGGGGGGGGGGGGGGGGGGGTGAACGGGTTGAGTGCGTTTGCGAGTTACATGCTTTATTCTCTTTTGGATGGATTAAAAGTAACCAGCCATTTATACGACCATTCAGATATTTTATTTATGTCAGAATTTAATGCCTATGCAGCATTAACAATATCATTATTATGATTAATTATAAAGTAAAGGTTTGTATCATCGGCAAAAAGTCGTATGTTGGAGTGAATATCAGATGCAATGTCATTTATATAAACTAAAAACAGAAATACCTAATATAAATCCCTGGGGAACACCGGCTTAAATTGGTCTCCAATTAAACCTCGCGCCTGGAATGACAACACATTGGCGTCTGTCTTTAAGATAGTCAGTTACAAGATTCAAAAGTTGGCAAGATATACCAGCTGCTTTCAATTTAGCCAACAACCCTTAGTGCCAAACTCTATCAAAGGCTTTACTTATACAAAAAAATATACAACTCTGACCTCTTTGTCATCGTCAATCGCTTCGCATAAGAAGGTATTATAAAGAAAAAATAGCTGATTGATGGTTGAATCACCAGGCACAAAACCAGATTGAAATGAAGAGAGATCGTTACTATCTCGAAAATAATTATGCTTAAATATGATCCTTTCAAATACTTTATTCAACGACCTAAGAATACTGCACACATCGATGGGTAGTAAAGCAAGATCTAGTAAAACTGGAATGTTTTGTCTAGGTATCAAAATAGGTGGTTCAATGTTATCGTCATTTAAAATTAGCTGAGATTGGAAAAATGAATTTAGTAAGTTGGCTTTTAGCTCAAAATTGGAAATAATAGTTCCATTGTCATTCAGTGGAGGAATTTCTGGTTTGTCATTTGAAGAGATGAACGACTTTAATATTTTCCACCAGTCTTTGGGAGAGAGATATACAGAATTAAGTTTACTTGCTAAATTATCATAGTATGACTGCTTTGCTTGGCGTATAAGTTGGACGACCTCATTACGTGTTTTTTTTAAATCTGTTCCAGCGGTATATTTCGTTAGAACTTTTTGCCTTCTTAAAAAGTCTTTTACGGGCCCTAATATTCTTTTTTAACTCTGGATATCCACGGAGGTTCATGCGGTTTAATTTTAATGATTTTATTTGGAATACACATATTTGAAAGTTCATAATTTTATTATCATCGCTAGATAGTTCGTTCCAGTTAGTTTGAATAATTTTATTTTTTAAAGATCATAGTCACCAAGTTCATATTTCCAAATATGTCTCTCAAAAGCTAATTGTTTGTTTTTCTTGAATTTGAATATACCGTATATCGGACAATGGAATAGGATATCTTGATTTAGAAATGGATCTGCGACACCACTTTTAATAAGGCTGTCTTTATTACTTAAAAGTAAAATATCAATTAGAGACGATGAATTCTCAGTAAAGTGGGTGGGATCTTTAATAGATTGAAATAGACCAAATTATGAAAACACGAAAATAACCCAACATAAGTGCACTCTGGTCATATAATCAATTGACCGTGTAAACCGTATATAGTTGGTAATCAAAATTTCAAAGCAAAGCTTTCAAGGTACACAATTTTGTATGTTATATATAAATCCTTAAAAAATACATATTTAGGTGTGACAAACGCCAAAAAAACCAACAACAACATAAATGCACCCTGGTGACACAATCAATTTGACCGTTGAAGCCGTATATAGTTAGTGACCCAGTATCAAGTAAAAACTTTCAAGGTGCAAGTTTATATGATGTTATATATAAATCATAAAATATACATATTTGGGTTTATCAAACACCAAGAAACAAAAACAACACTATAAATGTACCCTGGTTATACACTCAATTTGACCTTGTAAACCGTATATAGTTGGTGCCTTAAAAAATACATATTTAGGCTAGGCAATCTTAAGAAAAAAAAAACAGCAACAACATAAATGCACCCTGGTGACTCAATCAATTTGACCGTTTAAGCCGTATATTGTCAGTGATTAAGTATCAAGGAAAAACGTTCAAGGTGCAAGTTTATATAATGTTATATATAAATCATTAAATATACATATTTAGGTTTAGCAAACACTAACAAACAAAAAGAACAATATAAATGCACCCTGGTGATACAATCAATTTAACCGTGTAAACCGTATATAGTTAGTGCCTTAGAAAATACATATTTAGGTTAGGCAATCGTAAGAAGAAAAAAACAGCAACAACATAATGCGCACTGAACATATAGTCAATTGACCATATAACCCGTATATGATTAGTGATCCACATCAATGCAAAACTTTCTCGGTACACGTTTACGTGATGTTATAAACAAATACTTAAAAATACATATTTAGGCTAGGCAGTCGTTTTACAAAAAACCAACAACAACATAAATGCACCCTGGTTACACAATCAATTTGACCGTCTATAGTTAGTGATCAACGTTTCAAGACAAAACTTTCAAGGTACAAGTTTATAAAGATAGTGTGTCAACTGTTAGCAGATGTACAGGTATACTATATATAGCAACTGAAATGGTTATTATGTAATCAATGTCAACTACATCACTATACAATTACGCCGTTATGTGTCCATGGATTATACCAGTGCGCTAATTAATATATCAGATATTAAAAAGGTTTCATAATTATAAGGTTTGTTTAATAATTTATAATGTAGACTTATACAAAGTGTATATCAATCAACATATTAGGAAATACTGATTTTGAATGCATTACTAATTATTAAATCTATTTATTGAGAAGCTTTTTAATAAATAAAATACGTGAACTGTTGTTTAATTTAGGCTTGTCGTGTAACACTGCAATTATATACTGGCAATGAAACTTGGATAGCCACGCACGTCACACTGGCATTCAGTATAATATAAGTAAGTATAAGAGAAACAATCCCAATATCAACATAATATTAAAATGTGTAAAACGCATAAAACCAAGTGTTAGCGAAGCAAGGAGATTATAAAATAAGTCTGCAGTGTACTTACATCAGACAGAATAGACATACTAGCTGGCTAGCTAGCTAAAGTGCCAGGGTGATGTGATGTTAGTCTAGATGTGATCCTATTTACATTGATAATTCACAATGCATTGTGACATGATATTCATAATACAGGTTAACAGGAAAATTATAGTAGATAGAATATGTTCATTTCATGTAGTATGGATCTTTAATAGTACAGTTTGATGTTATTATCAATATTATGGCTATGTTTATAGTGAAGAGGACCCAATTTTTAAGTGACATTTCAGAAAAGCAAAGAGGACACAACTAAATGCATTTACTGTGAATTGAATATATGTGTTACTGTTACTGTTATTTTGTAACAAACATTGTGTTTTAATAAAAACAGGAGATAAAAAACATAGAAACAGTCAGCGTTAGTTGTATGCTTTTTACAGTCAGTGATCGATGGTGTACAAACAACTTTTCTTTTTATTAAACAATCAACCCATTAAACGAAAATATTTTTTTGTAATTACTAGTTGCAATCGTTAGTCAATCTGCATATTGTTCTAGTATAATGTATTTTCAGGAACGCAGCACACGGTTGCATTATACGCAAATTTGAAATTATGCCAGTGGATATCAGATGAACAACAGGTGCGAAAAGAGAAAAATGGTTTATCAAGGATGTAATTAATGAAACGTATTTACGCAATATTGCGTCATATTGACATTGTCATTTAACGAAAATGTTACACGAATCTTCTTGTAAATATTCAATATCGAATGTTATATTTCAAACTGGCTGTTTAAAATAAGAAATTCTAGAATTCTAGTGATATAGGGTGGTGGCATTGGCCTTATATTTATTGAACTGAAAAGAACAAACACACAAAAAAGACTTTTTCTCACATGATATGATATGATATGATATATACATGTAGATGGCTGTTTGGTCTTACACTGCCAAAATAAAATTATGAAATTGTTGTTTACTAACTTAACCCAATTTACCTCCCTCTCAAAGTTTTTGTAAAAAAATAGAGTTCAGAGCTTAATACCTATTTTCATGATTGAGTAACATCAGCGCTCTGTCGTATTATTCACGCTCAACCATTTCTCATTTGCATTTGAAATAAAATTAGAAGTATATGTTTTAGAACTCTCTTCCTGACCAATGGTAAGACACATACACGTGGAACACACGTGTTAAAGAATTATCTACGTGTACACGGACAGTCTGTCTCATTTAAATTATTTAATTGTGTCTGTCTTATGATAATACTTATTTTGATCATATACGGTTTTTTGGCTTACGGAAAGCAAGCATCGAAGATAATCAAAACCTCTTTCACATCCGTCATAATAACACACCACCTACGTTTTGAAGTTACTATCTTTCCAGGGCACGCTATAAGTAAGCATACGTCTGGAACTTATTTTTATTGTAGTTAAATATAATTCTCTGAGTCACTCTATCAACACAGTTTTGCTGTAAGGTGTCCTGTTTGTAAAGATTTGTAAAGGTCTGTACATTTATTTCCATTCGAAAACGCAGAAGCTGAAGATATTGATGATTCTTTGCAATAAATGAATATAGTGAACGTTTGTCTGATGAACAGGACCGATAAATGTAGTCGTTGAACTGTTAGGACGGTAAGAGTATAACAGCTCGGCTCATATAAAGTAATATATGAAAAAAAGATTCACTTGCAAGCAAAGTACTAACATAATGTTTGATTGAGTCTGATCATGAGACGGATTTGACACTCAGGAACTGCGATCTGGTAGTTTGTTTACGCTTTTATTTTAATGAATTATAGATATTTCTCAGAGGATTAGTTATGGTAATCCACTGTTTCAAACAGTGAAACTATAAGAATAAACAAAAATGTTTATCCTTGCATATTTATTAAAAAAAACAACAAAAAACATTAACACCTTATGGCGAATTGAAATCAAAATAAACAAAAAAATATGTAAATGCATAAAATAAAAAGAAAATTTGTTTTGGTGTAAGATCAAATGATATTTCATCTCGTGATCACAAAAAATGATATTCTCACACGTGGCAAGCCACTCGTTGGAATTAGACTTTTGATGATCACTTGATGAAATATTATTCGATCTTACACCAAAACAAACAAATATCCTCTATATCATTAAGTGTTGACATACTTGACCTCACTATATTTTTACCATTAGTTTCTACAAAATGTATATTTTAATGTTTCATCCAATAGCTTCACACGTACCATTGTTTGGCATTAAATGATACATTGCATATACATGTAAGTCTACTAATCATTGTTTTTACCTTGAATATTCGTGTTCCACTCTTTAAACCTATGTTTTACATTCATTTTCTAAAAAATGCGAATGACAGTAGAAAAAAAATATCCACGTTATCAATGCTTCTTCTGAAATTGGAAGATAAGCACAACATAAACATAACATTAATGTCGAGTTCCTAACATCGTAGCACGTGGAAAGCAATGAGATTGATGATGCAACACGAAGTATGTTTTACTACGGGAAAATAAACAGAATGATTTCATTTTCTTTTATCAATGAAATGATGCAATACGAAAGAGGGTTTACTACGGGAAAATGAACAGACACTTTTATATTACTGTTTAGACAAGAGGAATGAATAACCACGTTGTTTTATTGCGTATAAATACATTGAGGTTGTATGACACCTACAGGAAGGAGATACCATGCTTACTCTCTATATTAACAATTTAAATGCATGTGCACATGAATATGCAGAGAAACCTGAAACCAACATAAATGCAGTGTCATTGTAACCATGCTAATTTTTTACTAAATATATTTCCATGGTTATGAATTTAAGAACGCTATTTATTACATAACGTAAATTTTCAATCATACAAAAAACGCATTTAATATACCACGTCTATGTTCAAAATAACGGCAATTTCTGATAAACTTATTTAAATACTTTGATATAAAAAATATTGTTTTAATTTCATATCAATGTTAGACTTTTTTTTTTATCTTTTTGACAAATTAATCCGATTTAAATTACTACCATTTCGCTATTTATTTGTTTTCGCACATTGGCTTATTTTTTAATTGCTTGGCATATTTATGAAGCAGTGTCACTTTTGACTTAAAGGGATCTTCTTTGTTCGATTAGGGTTTCTTGTCCATAATACAACAGGTTTTAATTCTTGCAAAATGTATGTGATACCGTTTGACATATAAAGACACAACCGGATATCGTTGGCAAGTCAGAAATGTTTGTTAAGTTTATAAAAACAGGTGTACGCCTCTTCCAAGGCAATTAAATATATATTGCACCACGAGAAAAACCGGTATTCGTTGCATGAAGAATGGCGTGTTAATCGATGGCAACAAGGATAAAGGTTTCCAAAGATGTTTATAGTAATAAAGTCTAACAATTATAAACAAATGTCAAATGTGTGCAAGATATCTGTTAACTGTTTTATATCAACGCGTGTTATATATTCACGAGATAGCTCAACAAGTCTAGACACAACTGTTGACCAAAACCTATCTAATTATATGAAAAGCCATTCTGTCATGGACTGGTTATACTATTATTTCATGCCCGCTCTTAATGTACGTTCAATGGCACCTGTGGTCAGTAATTCATATATGCTTGAATGCTTGAAGATACAAAACTATTTAAGAGACATGGTAATATCAAATTGATGTAAACGCTGGTATCACCATAATAAAACAACCTCGCAGAACTCAACTACAGTCAACTTGCGAAATCCTTTAAAAAATATGAATGCAGCTTTAAATTTTGTTGGTGAAATGATTAGTATCGCCCGTTCAAACTCAGGGAGATGGTTCCTGTCTAAAATTTAAGCAGTATGTTTGGATACAATGTTTGTAATTGATACAGATTTGTTGGATGAAAATTGATATTGATTGTGTGTTGCCAGTATCTCCAATATCAATTTACCACAGATCTTCAGGTTCTGGTATGGTAGCTGATGTCAATCGCAATCCTCGCTCAGGTTCTTTAAATATGATGTCGGCTTATTCGTTATATAAATAACTTTCATCTATGGCCAGACACTGTCTCAAGACATAAGTACATTAAAAGAATTAAAACTCTTGCAGATCTATTTACTGTTGGTATGCCATGCCGATTTAGGCTGGCACCAGATATCGACAAAAAATGTCCACCAAAATGACATTCAATTAAATTGTTAACAATGTCTTGTTTCCTTTGCCCTTAAATTGGACACAGTGCACTGATTTCTTGAAAATATGTCAAACCTTACATACTTTTGTCTGACTATCTAATGACTTAACTGAAACATGGTTGAATACGTATCACAATCGAGATGTGTCATTGACAGGGAGGGATGTGATCAATCTCCTCATAGAAAACTACGCAAAAACAAACCGGCACATAAGCTATTGCTTATATACGAATACATGTACAAAATGCTGTGCTGGTTGTATAATCCGTTATCTTATATAAGAAAAGAGTTGGCATTGCAATTCATTCAATGATCATGCTGATAAGCATCCATAAAGAGATTACAAATAAAAACGAAACATACAGGTAAGTCACGCACATGTTAAATCAGCTGATGATGTTCAATAGTTTAAAAAAATGGTACAAATCTAATATGAGCTCAGATAAACATTTACTTCAAATCTCTTTATGGAAGCTTTTCAGTATGATCATTGAATGAATGTTAAATCGGCTGATGACGTATACAGTAGTTATGTTCAACAGTCAGTAAAATGATACAAATCTAATATGAGCTCAGACAAACATTTTCTTAAAATGAGATAATTCTATTAAGCATGAATTGATATCATTACAATGTTATATTAATGTAACCCAGCTATGATAAAAGCAACCAATACTTAAACTATACGTAAAACAAGTCTGGTTAAATGCATTATGAATTATACAAAACATGTTTCGCATTTTCAGCTATTCCTTCAATTTTGTTCAAGAATTAATATTCACTATATAACTTGTTTAATGTCTTGCCACACAAATATTATTTTAATATACATACATATGGATGGTATTTTTCAAAAAAATATATATGCAAGCTTATACAGGATCTTTGTTATGGTTGGTATGGAGAACATACAATTATTTCTATGTATTTAATTAAAGTGCACCGAGTGACCTTCAATATAATAGTCTATGTTTACAATTGCTCTTTTGGCAAACGATGAAATATTGCCAAGTGCAGTCTAAAGTAATATCGTATATCATAAGATCAATTGTGATTATTTTCACCAATCTTATTGCTCTGTGAGGACGATATTGTGCCCTAAATTATAAATACTCATTGTAAATAACCATGATCCCCACACACACGCAAGATCGAACACAAGTAATGAAAGTTTGTTGAAATCCTCGCCTAACAACCACACACAGCATAAATATAACGTCTTCATTTAAGAATCCGACAATGGTATCAGCAGGTGACAGTAGAAATTATGATAGAGACTACGATCAACGAGATGATGCCAATTCTAGAGAGCGAATTAAGTGCCAGTTAAGAGACAAAAAAAAACAAGAACAAATGGAAAACACTGAGGAAGTGAAATCTATTCACCATCACATACCAGCGGTATGTTTATTGCGTGCAAGGAGTGACTGTTATCATATTCAATTATAACTTATATTACTTTGACGTATACAACAATGTAGCGTGATCTAGTGGTAGAGAGTCCGCCTGGCAAGCGGAATGTCGTGGGGCTGTTGTCCGGTCGGGTCATAGCAAATACTTGAAAAATGTACTAGAAGTTCCCTCGATTGACGCTCAGTATTTAGGACATTTGTCCTGAGTACTACCGTAATTCCGGCCAACAGTCTTGGTAGTATTGCAATTGGAGGTCTCATTTTGAATACATGGTAGCCTTTTACAAGCGATTCTTCATAAAGATGTGAAACAATTCTATCATTTTACGAACGAAGATAAAATATATCTCTCATTAGACATATTATGTTACATACACTAGCAGTGTACACTGAAGTAAACTTAATAATATTAGCTCGTAGCTAACAAGCTAACAAGATAACCATCACAATTTTAATGGTTTTCTGGATTTATGCAAAACGTGACCTTTGTCCCTATGTATGTGAGTTTTAATACAATATGAAAGCGATGTGTTTGGTAAAAAGGACTGTTTCCGAATGACAAACAAATTTAACTGCATCCGATTATCGTCTTGGCGAGTAACTCAAATACAACTTACAGTTTGCAGATATTTCTAAAAGACACAATATCTTCTTCGATTTAAATATCGTTCTTTTCAATACTTTTTCCCTTATAACTGACAATGGTTTGCAATATTTTTTCTTAACCTTAGTTGCACTCTCTGCAGCATAACAGAGCCCATGTTTACCACTCATCTCCCTGACGTTAACAGTAACAATGTAACGAATTAAATTATTTAAATGTTCGGCATTATGTTAAGCGCTGACGACCGAATATAAAACTAACACTGCCTACATCAGTGTGAATAATTAGGTGACTACTTAAGGCATAGTTGCGTTCACTGCGCAGGAAGTAGGTAATTTAACTCTATTTTTATTCATTACAATGATATGAATGCCATTATGACAGTTTAAATAAGGATTTGAACACAAATTCACGGTTTTATCCGGTAGATATCAAGTAGTAAGACTAAACTTCTTGTTTAAAGGGGAACGCAACCCTGTGTATAAAACAGGATAATATGAATAGCTATGAGTTCAGCTTTCTATTAATAGTATCAATATGCATAAATTCGAGTCCATAAAGATATATCAGCTCGTTTTGTAACGGTCACATCGACTTTGTGGTAGAAGTTGCCATACTGGATACCTGCGTGACGTCATAACTGCACTTCCGGTTTAAAACATAATTGATTTATACGCTACAGCAGATATAGAAACGTGCAATTATAGTCACCGTCAAAAGTACTCGCAAGAATATTAAAATGGATTTTAGTAACGGAAAGGACTTGTGGCCAACAACTTTGAACCAGAATTTTCGGAAGCAGAGTTAAATGAATTAGAAAACGAGAGAAATAGTGAGACGGCACAGTTGTTCACACATGTGAAAGATTTTTCAGCTGCGAAAACTGTGTAATGATGCTTTAGTCTGACGAAAATACGTGCTGCAGATGCAATGACTATACTATTGGAAATTTAGAAGATTTAGAATGTAGCACAGAAATAATACAGAGAAACACAGCAATGTCTTATGAAGTTTTCACCCAAAAAGATGATAACTGTTAAACAGTCACACCGATCATGAACCAGAGATCAAACCCGAAACCCATCAATTACGACTCTGACATCTTCTCATGTAGCCTGACATTGATGATTGAATTTTTCAAAATAGTAAAATTACCCTTAGCTTGATAAAAAAAAGTAATTATTGCCGTCAGTGTTGATGCAGATCCAGGCGAGCCTGCACATTCATGCTGTACTATCGGGGAAGATACTGTTTGCTACTCAGTCAATACATTATAAAAAAAAAACACTATTTAGGCCAGGAATGGAATTTAAGGGAAAATGTTTTGTTACATATATTTACCTATCTAAGAGAGAATAAGAAATAATATCATATCTCTTTTCTTATCGTGTTTAGCTGGTGCGGCCATTGTTGCGTACTGAGAAATGGCTGATAAAATTTTTACTTTATACCCTTTTTAGTAAATTTAGATGAAGCATGAATGAGTTTGTTTTTTTTTGTGTTGTTTTACATAACTGGCACTGTCTTTTGGGTATTCAAATTGTGTTACTACCCAATTTGATATATGATGATTATCTATTCTAGCAGTTCCCTGAACATGTATGAATGTTGTTTCTTATAGGGAGTGTCATATGGAATATAATGTCTACAGGCATATTGCACAAAGTGTATGTTACTGTCCAGCTACTGGCACTCTGCTAAGCTTTCATAATTCACCAACACCACATTCACACCATGTGGTAATGAGAAATACCCTGCCACAGTGTGCATATTGTACCCTAATAAGCGTAATCAACCCATGTTTAATGACCCAAGGGTTTATGACAGGATGTTATATTACATAGTTTTATGCCTTATTACTAGCTTAAACATTTTCAGTTAATTAGGGTTTCAATATAAATGCAAACTAACAAGTAAAAAAATTATGTTATATGATTTTATGAATACTTTTCATAAATTGTATACCAGAACACTATTTTAACAGCAAAAAAAGCTTTTCATGTATTTATGAATAAATAAAGGAACAAAGGTTTTACTTTATCTTTTTTTCATTACGAAGTAGAGGTAGTTCAAATATCTATTCAAGAATAATGACCTAGTTGACTGTGAAAAAGCCATATATCAATAAACTAAATTGCCTATTGATCATAAAATTAATAAAATGAGTTTATGAACAATTAATGGTTGACTGAATATTTAGCATCATTTTTTTGCCATCGAGGGCTAACTGTACAGATGTTCAGTTAACCTAACCACTGTTTCCTGAAAAGTAAACCAGTAGTCGAGCACACCCAACAACCGCAAGTAACTGATAATTTTCCCACTCGAATCAACAGTGAAAGACAAATGATATTGAGACACAATGCTGTATGTCAATCATCACAGAGACTGTCGCCGGGTGAGAATTCGAACTCAAGACAACTGGATTGATAGTTAGACACGTAACTGACTGAGCTAATCGGGCCTGTCACAATTAATTGGCCTTAATTTGTATTTTAATAATTACTTTTAGATACCATGTCGTTTTCACACCTTATGTTTTGGCATTAACCTTTTGTTTTTATTGTTAATTGGATTATCACACCTGTTTAAACAGCCTGCAATTATAAGATTGTGAAAGTTTGCTATATCAATTTTGCAATATTTTGGAAGAGTATATAAAATTACAAATTAAATTTCAGAAATCAGTTGAGCTATATGTTATTAGCACATTTTTAAGAGCTTCCCACTGGATAATATACATAAGTCTATATGTTGTCGCGTATGGTCATCTTCGTACTGAAATCATCAAAAATTGTATGCTTGGGTAGTAGTACGCCAAGACATTGGTACGCCTCATTCTGCAATCTTAAGTCCTACCCCAAAGTATAAAGGCATTTTGCGCGTGATGTCACCAGAAGCTTGATACTGAGGCAATGTGAAATCACATATTAGGAAAAACTTAAAACAACGCTGCCCACAAAACATATCGCATTACTCCACCCACTTATTCTGCTGAAGAAAAAAATGTTTATGGGTTAAGTCCTTCAATTCAGAATAGTTTTCGCGTTTAAGGTAGTGGGACCGTAATGGGCTATATTTCAAATCTTTTAAAGCCTTTTATTTTTATTAACTATATAATATCACTGACTAATTTCCAAATTTTTAGAAACTTTTACCGTCTAAAAAAAAAGTTATCCGCATTTACTTAACCATATCCCATTTTCAAAAGGCCGCAAAAAAATTACAAAGTCCAAAATAGGTAAAATTGCTACAATTTTATTTATTTTCAATATTTTTTACATTTTTCAATATCAGTGTATTCTAAAAGCATTTGTTTAAAGAAAAAATATGAGCATGCAACATTAAATTGAAAAAAAAATAATCTAAAATGAACTCATTTGTATTCGAGCGGACAGGAGAAATCCATATTTTTGATAGTTTTGAAAAAAGTTGTTCTAAAATAAAAGTATAGAGAATCTATTCTACTATTGGGGCATCAATACTACATGACTAACTTTTATATATATACTATTCCACATATGATATCAAAAGATTAGGAAGTTTTACCGTCCGTTTTTTTCTCAATATTTTTTTTAATATGATAGGGTCAAAATTTCATTATCAGCACTTCTATAGAAATAAATGTTTATCTTAAAAGTAATGTTAATGTTTCCAAGTTTTGATACAAAAACTATAATGACAAATATTATTGAAATAAAGATGTTCCCACATTATACAGAAATAGCATAAAAGCAATAATATGTACTTTTTATGTGAAAATAGAACATGGAATCAGAACCCCACCCACCCCCACCCCATTACACGGGTTCATTCTCGTGCTTAAACACTTAAATTATTTATCTTGCGAATGGTGTCAATTTCAAAACAAACATAGTATGTCATAACTATACAATATTAATACTTTGTAAAAAAGTTCACATTATGAGTATAACAGAATAGAACCCCCACCCCCTCACTTGACAAACACACTTCAAGTCATAAAGAGTCATTGTTTGAAATATATAGCCATCTTTGATATAACCTCATCTAATACTTTTTTGCTTTGGTGACCTTTGGTACACCATCACCATTATTGGCAGGAAATATGCCTCTCAGTCCATCCTCACTAGAATGTTTTTAAATTGTTTTCATTTGGAGCGAAACTGTAGGATAGGAGCTCTTTCGGTGTCAATTATTTGAGGAGTTGCCCAAGTGACTACGAATTGGCATTTTGTGCACTGTAGCTGATATTGCACAACAATTTCACAAGATCTACTTTTTTATGTGAATGACTTGGAAACTGTTTCCTTAATACTGTCAGGGAATAATTAATCCTGATACACACTTGAAAATTGCTCTGTATTGTTGGTACGTCATAAACCACTGGATAATAAAATCATCTTCTATTGTAAGCGACTAATACGACTTTAGAATTCTTTTCCAGTCATTTACAAAGTTTCTGGATAGCTGTTTGAATGTAGACTGGTTTCAAACTATTTCACACATAGTTCCAGAATCATCATCACTATACCAGTAACCTTCTGATGGTATAGGCGATCCTGGTCTAACATAGGTGGCAAATGTTTGTAAAGACTCGACTTCCACTGCAGCTCTCATAGATGTAATGTGTGGCATCAGTCCATTACGTACTACAAATGCAGAATAAAGTACTGTTATTATTTGAGACTGCTTTGAGCTACCGTAATATTTTTAAGAAGTGACTAATAATTGAATACTATTATTTTCTCTTTATCTTCTTCATGTCACATTTTGCTCATCCTAATGTCCCAAAATAACTGACCTCACTGTTGTAAACACAAATTCTCAAAATACTCAAAGTTAGACAGTAGTTTCGTAAATAGTAATGGCAGCTCACGCCAAAGATTGCGGGTTTGATCCCCAGCTCGACCCAGTGCCTCTGAAAAAGCAATACGCAGGACTGGTTCTACTTGGGAAGCGGACTCAAAAGCGCTTAATAAAAGCTCAGGGCTTTCTTCGCAATCTAGCTAAAGTAAGTTGGTATAAACCAATTTGATTCGTTAAAGAGGGTTTGTCATAAACAGGTAGCCTGGAAGTTTTGTATTGATTGTTAAATATGAAACTAAACATCTACACAGATGTATCTGACTGCATTCTATAATAGAACATAATATGGCAGAGAGATAATGACAGATAATGGGTATCTAGTCCTGGTTAAACCATTGCATATCTACAAAAACCCGATGACTATGTACATCATGGACTTGTATAGCTCTATATAATTCCTTGTGTACATGTAAGGGCACCAATACAATTGTCACAATAAAAACAGCGTAAAATTCAATGCAATTAATTAATTATAAATTATTAAATACATACATGTTTAACTTTCAAAGTCTTGTGTGTGCCATTCGGTGTCTACTGTACAGAACATTGCACTTCTTGCCCGACAGGAAAATGTGGCTTACTCTGTGTGTTGACCTGACAGACCTCCAGACAGTAGAGAGCCGACAGTGAATCGCTGTCTTCAGTGTAACTGCATTACTGAAATCAACATACACAACATTCTAACTGCCATATATTGTATCTTGTATCATTGTATCTACATGTATGATGTATATAAAAACAATTTTTACTACTTGTTTACATTTTAGTTTTATGTATTTTGTTGATATGAGACAATGTGTCTAATTATAAATATCGTTCGTATCTCATCGCTGATTGATGTGGGAAAGTTATCAACTACTTTTAGAAATGGGTGTACTCGAGTACAGGTTAAGCTTCCAGGATCCCGTAAAGAGTGGTTAGGTTAGCTGATCGTCCGCACGAAAATGATATTCTATATATTCAATCATCAATCAAAGTCTAGCAAAATATATATATATACGTATCTCAGCATTTTTTAAATTCTGGATAATTGAACAGTTTCATCGCAACTAATTACTATCAGTTCTAATAAAAAAATCAACGTTATACAACAGACAGTCATCAATACTATCTTACCTGGTCTAGCTTTGTGTTGGCTGCAAAACAGGGCATTCTTTTAGATCTTTGATGGTGTTTTTTTTGCCATAGACAACTCTGTTGACATGTCCACAGTCACTGTTCTGACGCACAACATACACATATTCGGCTAACCCTTTCTGAGCAATGCTGTCATGAGTATCTGGTACAGAACTTAGTTTGCATAATTGACAACGTTTTAGGTTTGACAACAAAACTTCGAACACAACCAATTTTCGATCACTTTTTCCAACGCGCTTCGTCGATTCTTCATTTGATATTGATACACTGGCTCTGACACATTACAAGCTGTCTGATTGCTATATTTGCGACCAATATTTTCACCAATCGAAGGAGACTTCGCTGGGGTTTTTTTCTTTTTATTCGAACAAAAACATCTTCGACGATCGTAAAAATCCATTTTTGTTTACAACCGGAAGTGAGCAATTATCGTTTATTTTTTTATTGTTTTTTAAATTTAACGTTAAAGACGATAAAATGATATTAAAAGCAATGAAACAAAACAGGATATGGGATTTATTGTTACGAAATAAAAAATATCTATACTTTATGAATTTTATAAGTTTTTTCCGATCTATACCGAGATGCTTCGAAATCGTTACGGAGGATACCGACATCGCACGAAAGTTAACGAGCCCATTACGGGTCCACTACCTTAATTGTCTTCCTTCGATGTTCACTAATGTACTGTATATATATATCTATCAAATGTTTACGTGAATTAGTGTATATACAAAAGAGTATCAGTAGAGAGCAGTCACTAACGACACAATAAAATTTTCGCGAGAACTAGAACGGAAGTGCAGCTATTACGTCACCGAAAACCTTCAACATAAAAGAGCTTTAAAATGGCGGCGCCCATGATATATAGGAAACGCTTGAAATCATGATATTTAATATCGTTTTTCTCACTTGATAAATTTCGTTCAATTAAAATTTGTTGATTTTTGTGTTAGTTACATGTCTATTTAACGATAAATGGCCATTTATATTCTGACATGCGGTACCCTTTAACTTTTCCAAGTTGTTTGTATTATATTTCTCTACCTATAAACCCAATACGTTATTTTGAAACTACGCCATTCTATTTTAGATGGAACCTATCGTATTAGGGATGACACATATCTGTTACATACATTTAACAATACAACAGATTCAATAATAATGTGTTACCTGTATTGGACGAGTCCAATTATAAATAGATTGACGTAGTTTCACAATAGCGTATTCGATTTATACCCTGAATTATGGCTCAGACCTTTAGGTTTTAATTACAGTTTTGATTACCTCCTGCAACAACAACCCTGGTTTCAGTATGGTGTACGATAAGGGTCGACCGGTACCGGTCAACCGCTATTATATCGGTGCACCGATATATTTGTTTTAACGGTGCTCGGTTAAAATATATCGGTGCACCGTTAAAAGTGGCGGTCCACCGTTATAATATATCGATGTACCGCTATATACCGGTGCACCGCTATATAATATCGGTGCATCGCTATATTTTATCGGTCTACTGCTATATTTTAACGATGCACCGCTATATTTTTATCGATACACCGCTATATTTTAACGGTGGACCGACGATTAATGACCGGTGCACCGTTACTTATTTATCGGTCTACCGGTATTTAATAGCGGTGCACCGTTAAATAAAATATATCGGCCCATCGCTGTCGTCACACCGCTTACTAGGATCTTTGGCATAAGCCAATCAAAAGCCTCGTTTCAAAATCATTACAGAGATCGGAGGAGACTAACAACAGTCAATACACACGGTTGAAACTTATGGTCACACTTAGCACTTCTTTAATTACTTATCAAAATAATGTCTGAATTTAATAATTATGGAACCAAAGTAAAGCTGATATAAGTGTTGACAAGTTTAAATAAAATTATAAAACAGTTCTGCTCAGAAGTCAAATGTATTATGGATTGAACATTTAAAACGTCAGAGTATTGGTAGTGTATTTGTTTTGACAACGTCTTTTCACTACACAAATGCTAGACTACTCAAATTAAAAAAAATGATTTATTGAAACATTAACCGATTAGAGGTTCAAACACTTTAAAATCCATATACTAGTATACATGCTTTACTTTCTAAATAAGCACATCTGTATAAAAGTAAGCATCAATTTAGAGAGTTTACAGTTGTAAATCAGTTGGATACAAGATTCCGAATGAAATTCATTCATCATTTACTATTTAAAACAACTCAATTGAATACTAAGTCGTTAAAGCACAAACCTATGTATTTTTTTAAAAATGTATAACTGTCCATGAGAAATATTTACCAGTTCTATTTATTCGTTACAGTTTATAAGCTATAAAACTTCCTTGAATTTGATACAAACAATTATACTAATAAATATCCAACACCTGCTTCTGACTTATTAAAAACACTATTATTTTTATCAATTTTATCAAGATACTGTGTTTTGCTGTTTTTCATACTGTACATAACACAAGAACCTCTATGTGATATATAATACCTTGAAAACACGTGTTTATTATGGTAATAAAATTGAGGGGTTGTGACTTTATGACCCCTTGTCGCAGTTGAGTAATTTTCTTTTGATAACAAGGTGCAATTATTTGCGTCTAGTTCCTGTTAGAAGACAATGTCTGGTATAAATTAAAACCGTTATAGTAAAGCATAATTGTTAGCAAATTTTTAATAGGTATAGTAACTAGGACGTATACGGAGGGAAAGGAAACGCATCACTTATGTCAACACTGGCAAGAATCTAATTATAATGTTTTTATTCTGCCACTAAAATTAACAAAATCCCAATCTGATTACTCAACCTGATGTCTTTCATTTCTCTCTAATCTCATTCTCCATTTCCACGTTATTTCCCTCAACCTCTCTCCTGTTCCCTCCTTCACAATATGTATCACTCTTTATCTGCTTCAAGCGCTAATTCCATTTTTCTTCCTTTCTCCCTTATTAACTTTCTCTCTTTATCATCCCTTTAACTATTCTATTTTATTTTTAACCCTTTACTCCACAGTTACGCGTTTTCCCGCACAAACCACAGAAGGCCTTTGAAAACAGTGCAGGAAGAGTTCAGGAAGAGTTCAGATTGCTCGTAACGAGCAATCTGAACACTTCCTGCACTGTTTTCCACTCTGTCAGTTTATATAAACATAATTCATCCATTGCTGATATGTGGTGAATTAATGCTTTCAATATTAGAGGTGTCCAAAGGCGTTTATATGAAGTAAAGGGTTTACTTAGTTTTTCTTTCCTTTCTTATTTCCTTTCCCTTTCTCTCTAAAATATGGCTCTGTTGTTTATGTCATAATATATCAGTTGATAAAATTGTTGACAGAATTAGGTAACAATCATAATTTTTTTCGTTCTGAATTAGAAGTTTTATTATAACAAGATCAAATTAAACAAAACCAAAAAAAGGGTCGTATTCAAAAGAAATACAATTTTACATACTAGAATAATGAAGAAATAAAATTTTCAAGAATTATAAAAAAAAAAGAAGGTAAAATAAGAAAAACTATCATAAAAAAATCTAAGCTGTGAAATGTTTTCATTTTCTAAGATTTAAAAAAAGACAGTTTATCGTTCAAAGATGATGATGATTAAACCATTTTTTTTATGTGAAAGTATCAAAAACAAATTATGTATGCTTATATGCAGGCAGGTTCTTTTGAATTCTAACCTAGACAGGCAAGGTGAAAAAAACAACAAAATATCACCGCTGACAGGCGGACGGACGGACAAACGGACCTGTCTTCTACTAACACGCATCTCAAAACTATTATCTAACAACTCTCATCTTGCAACACGCAATCTCACAACTATTATGTTTTAGTAAAATAGTGTTAGTAAAAATTCGTGAATTAAATTAATTAAAAATTTATTTTTTTTAATTCCGAACTAAATTTTTACGTTGAAAGGAGAAAGAGGGGATAGACAAATGGAGAGACGTATAAGTTAGAAATAATAAAAGTAGTTATGTGGATTAAAAAAAAAAGAGAGTAAGGAAGAAGTGTATGAGGGAGGGAGATGGAATTCGTGATTGTGGCAGAGAAAAGGTGATTTCATATAGAGAGTGTGAAAATGGGAGAGACGGACATGTAGAGAGATTAGAGAAAAAATATGTTGTGTGTGGATGAGATTTTGTTAATTTAGTGTTAGTCTTTGTGACGACTGCCAATTGAACACAGACTTTGCATTTTTTGTAGTGATCAAGTTGATTCCGAGAAACATGTGATATTGAAATGCCCTTAATATAACGATATTAGACAACATATAACTGAAAAAGCTGTTCAAATTGATATGCATTACAGAAATCTGTCAGATGAAAACAAACAGCATCTATAATACGCATAGTTGCCAAAACCTGCTTTCTAATTCTTGAAAGAAGATCGTTCTTTTTAAGCAAAAAGACAGCATTTATGGTCTATTTAATGTTATCTTATAATTTATATAATGATTGATATTGTTTTATTTGTTATTAGAAATTTTAGTTGTGAATGCACAGTCATTGTTAATCAGGTCGTCCCAAATCTGATTTGAGGCGATAAATGATTTTTTTTAATATTTTTTAATTCTGCCCTTTTGCTTATGTTTATAAAAGTAGTGGATTAATATAACTTATTTCAATACTGTTTTAGACAAATGAATAAAATGAAGATTCATGTTCTTCTTTTGACCGGATTAACAATGGCTGTACACCTTTTAACTAGGAAGTGTATTATAGTGTGATTGTATGTGTTCTGTAGAGAATGACATAGTTTATAATATCTGTGTAAATTGTATTTTAAATATTATGTTCATTTTTGTATATACTAAGATGAGACTAATAAACGAATATATATATGTCAATGAATATACATAGTGTAATTCGCATTGGCAATATTGTCTATTATTATAACGTATTTAAATTAACAAAACAGAACAGGACATAGATAGGAAATAGGTGCGAATAATTGCACCTGGTTATCAAAATAAAATTACTCAATTGCGTCAAGGGGCCATAAAGGGGCCCGTCATAAAGTCACAACCTCTCCAGTTTATGACCTTAAGTAACATGTGTTACGTACGGTGATCATAATTAAATTTATTGAAATAATGATTAAGTCAGAGGTTGGTGTTAGAATTCCCAATTGGATAATCATATTTATTAATACAATTGTTTGTTTTCAAATTAAAGGAAGTTTATAGCGTACAATCTGGAAGGAATAAATAGCATTGGTAAATATAACACATACACAGATATACATATTTTAAAAAGAATACAAAGTTTTATGCTTTAACGACTTAGTATTGAAATGAGTTATAATTCTATAGAGTAATTGATTTTGTGGAGCGTGTGATCCAATGGTAGAGCATCGAACCATTGATCGGAGCAGGTCGTGGGGTCGATCCTCCGCCAGTGTGGTGTCCTTGATCAAGATACATTTTCCGCATATGCTTAATACTGGTTCTACACATTAATACTTCGACCGTGATTTGTCAAAATTATAATAACTTGTTTCACAATCGAAGTAAAATAAATACGTTTGTACTAATTGATGTATGCCCTATACGGCCAAATTTCCTTCGGAAACTTGTCGTATCCAACTGGTTTACAACTGTATCCTTTCTAAATTTATGTTTAGTTTGGCTTATTTAGAAATTTAATATGTATATATGGTTTTGTAAGAGTTTGAACCGCCGACCGATCAGTTAATGTTTAAATATTTTTTTTTTAATTTGAATAGTCTAGCATTCTTTTGAAAAGACTGTCTAAACCAGTACACTGCAATTTTTAAAAAAAATATTTTAAACCATTTTTCACTTTTAATTCATAATTATTTTTGAATTCTGTGAAAAATATTTTATGATCATTATTTAAACTTGACAATAAATATATTAGCTTTACTTTGGTACCATAATCATTGAATTCTGACATTGTTTCGAAAAGATATTAAAGAAACGCTAAGTGTGACTCTAAATTTCAACCGTGTGTATTGATTGTTGTTAGCCTCATCTGATCTTTGTAATGATTTTGGAACGAGGCTTCTGATTGGCTAATGCCAAAGATCCTAGTACAGCGGTGTGACGATAGCCGTGGACCGATATATTTTATATGTCCATTTAACAGTGGACCGATATATTTTAACGGTGCACCGGTATATATTATCGGTGCACCGTTAAAAAAATGTATCGGTGCACCGATATAATAGCGGTGGACCGATACCGGTGCTTTTGACCCTTTTTACACCATATTTCTGCTCTATACGTCATACCTATCTACGCAATAGTATTAGCCATGAAATGGACATGTAAAGCTTAATTTTCTATGAATTAATAAACTCAATCCTTACATCAAGGTAAATATACATAGTCATACACATGATTTGGTTGACACGGTCAGCTTATTCGCATTATTGAATCTCTACTCATGGAAACACGGTATACATGCATACCATGTAAGATTTTACAGAAATATATATCGGCTTGCCTTCTTTTTTGTCATTTTAGAATGTGGTGTGAAAACAAAGATGGCAATATTTTAAGATGTTCATCTTAACGTTTTGTTTTGGCAATGTTTACAGTATTTGTACTTTTCTAACTGGCAATAAAAGGATTTTTTTTATTTACAAAACATTATTTTTATGGATGTTATAAAACTTATATAACTGCTTGAAAACATTGATTTCCCTTTTCGCAATTCACATACACGTATAAAAATATAAAGATATTTGAACATGTAGTTATTCTGAAAAAATCATGTACACGCGTTATATATAAATGAGTACGCATATTTCATGAGTGTGCGCTATATAGTTATTTCAATAGGCATGTATTTCTTTTCACTATTTGCGCATTCCTCAAATCTTTTGCCACCAGATATTGACGTTCCTTACACCACTCGCTGTACTTTATCGCTAGATCTGAAACACCGACAATATAATTAAACACTAACATACACAGATGATTCGTCTTATATATATAAAAAAGCAATTCAGGAATTTTGCTAAACATTTGCCGCTCTGGTTACGTCAGGACTATTCTGAACAAAATTTCTAACAGGCCATCTGTTTATTTCTCCGCCCTTGATTCAAATCTGAACGAATCATGTACAAACTACAAAGCCGCGTGAGCTCTGCTTAGAAACGGCCTTAGCAAACATCAACTTTCAAACGTCTCAGCTTTCATCGTAGCTCCAGCCCAGAGTCTGTCAAATGACGTCTTGAACTGTCAGTCAAATGACGTTTAACACTAAGCCAGTTAGTGTTCATTAAGTGAAAATTTAAAAATTAAGAAACCCCCGTCGTTCCCTACGGTCGCTCCCTTTGGGTTTCTTAATTATTAAATTGTTTACTTAATAAACACTAACTATTACTAAGACGTCAAATAAGGAATAGTACGTCATAAATTATTCCAATGTCACAGCAGGGTCGGATGAATGCATGGAGGGGTGAAAGATTGTACGGTATGTAAGAAATAACAGTATCACAATATTATGAATATTTGTCATGGTACGTTTTCATTGACCGTCAGAAGATATACTAGTTGGAAGCACAAACTTGTTCAATTTCATCAAATGACAAAAAAAACTTGCCCCCAGAGTTTTTATCCAGTCTCATCCCACCGACAGTAGGTAGAACGTCACGATACGCATTACGCAACTCACAAAGTATCCAAACTATACGTACACGTGTAAGCTATCACTACAACTCTTTTCTACCCTCATCTTTACGTTAATGGAATACTCTTGAGAGAATCCGTAACTCTGAATATGCCTCATCTTTTAAATATGCACTTAAATGTCAACTTAATTTATCTTTAATTCCAAAGTATTTTCTTTTTGGAACAAAAAAACTTCAAATTCTACATGCACGTCTCCAAACCAAACGCAGTGCACTTAACATTGACTTGTTTTCAAAAAACGTGATCGATTCCCCTCTTTGTATGTGTGGCGAAATTTAAGACGCAGACCATGTTTTACTTCATTGCATCTCATATCGCGACTCACAAACAGTACTTGAAAGATCATTACCACCCCATCTGCGAATAACTACCCATCTACTTCTCTTTGGAGACGGAACTTCTTCTATCGATATAAATATTATCATATTCAGTGCAGTACATAATTACATCGAAAATATACATCGTTTTTAATGTCACATATATAGTTTTAACTTGCTTGAGCGTTAATATATCCTCCCATCCCAATGTCGCCCATTATTCCCCCTTACATATTGTATACTATAATATCCAAGTTTTCAGCAACTTCCATTTCTATTCCAATAAATCTTTCCATTTGATCGTTATTATAAAATTAATATTGTTATCATATATACTTAACTAGAAATCCGCGTTTGTCATCATAGTTTGTTTAGTTGTATTGTATTTAGGAGAGGAATTCTATAAATTTGTCTTTCACTTCAATCCTTTCGACAAAATTGTTTGTAAATATGTAGTTTTGTAAGACATTCGAAATAAAATATGTTCAAACCAAGATATACTAGTTTTCGGCCACACTTTAAACATAATAGATTTATATGCTTTACGTTTTTTTGTTGTTTTTTTTCTCCCTCAATGTATTTTACATATTCCAGAATATTGTATTTCATAAGCACACAAACATTTCATATATAAAATAAAAATACGTTACTGTTAATATATTCATTACATACAGATAATGAGGTAATGCATATAACATATTGTACTTCCCTTTACAGCGATAAAAAGAAACTGTATATCATTCTAGTGTTTATACGAAACCAGTAAAAAAACAGGTAAAATTGTAATATTTAGCATAATCTGTGACTATTGGGATCATGCCTGGTGCAAAATACCATTGCGAATAGTCAAAACTCGTTATTATCTCTTGAGCACACCCAGAGAATAGCCTTAACGGTTCAGTTTATCTGATCTCAATTATAACCGCAATACTTCACCGACAAGCGTATGCACGAATATCATCGAATGTTTTACGATAATTAACGTCAGTGAAACATCTAATGTGCACGTTAGAATTACTGATCAGTAATAGAAATTATTTCGATTAAAATAATTTAATTTATTTGTTCGAGAAATAAATCAAGCTGTCTGGTTCCTAAGATTTGTTAAGTCTCGGTCATTACCGTAGAAATAATCTGGTACCTGTTTCTATACGGTAACAATCTTACTGCGTGGGACTAACCCGGTAAACAGTCCGGCAAATTAGTATTTAAAGCAAAAAAATCGTGCAACAGGTTCTTTTGACTCGTAACTAGCGCGGAAAGTATATCGAATTGTGATTGAAGTGTATAACTATGCCACGAGGTCGACCAGTTAGGAGAGGTGCAAGAAGAGTTCCTATGCGAGAGGCGAACTTGCAACAAAACTGCAATGTAGCGGCGAACAGACCTAACACACGAGGTCAGAAACGGAATGCAGAACAACGGGAAATGGAGGAACGGGCTGCTCAGGCGGATGAAACTGATGCGGGCGACAACAGATTCATACAGGACAATACCGGTGGGTCAAATTCTAATATCATTGATATTGAGCAGCTTCTTTTTGATACGGGTAATAACCCGTCTTGCAGTAATAATGTTATTGTTTCAAAAGAAAATTCGGGGTGTGGTGTTAGGCAGGGGGAAAATTACCTAAGTGGAGATTTACTTTCTAGTCGGAACAAACAATGTGTCACTTAGAGACTTAATACAAAGCTCGCCGCTGGTTAGGCTTGCCAGTGACGACCTGGCAGCTCACGTCCCATCGTCTCTTAAACAACAAATTTGCAGAGGCGAGTATATCAATTTAGCGTTGTTGTTGAAGGGGGCTATGGAGTTGTCAGAATTTTGCAAGGGTAATGTTTTCAAGCTATCAAGCGAGGGACACATTGAGTCAACGCATAAAGAGTGTAAGGAGAAATTAGTTTCAGTAGAAAAATGGTCAAATGCATTTATCATATACGCCTCAATTTATTTGCTAAACCATAGTGACAGGGTCCATGAAATGCTCCATTATATGTACAACATAAGGGAATGTGCCATGCGCCAAGGAGGCCTGGAATGGAGAACATACGACGAGCAATTTCGTCTACGTCAAGCTATAACACCGACATCTTGGTCAAAAATAAATAACGACCTCTGGTGGCGTTGTATGCAGGTAAAAGACAATCAGATAACTAGCCAGTCTAATTCTCATACTGGTAGATACACATGTAAAGACTACAATAGTGGTAACTGTACTTGGTCAAACTGTAAGTTCTCCCATGTGTGCGCTTAATGTTTCGCGCCCCACCCTGAGGTCAATTGTATTAAACTAGGTCGATCAATGAACGCACAAGAAACAATGGGTAGACCATTTACTCGCCGTTTGATAAACTCTATTTGTGGACTAACTAAACCGTATCATCATATTAGGATCAAGAAAGAGATCCGTTTAGACTTGGCCATGTGGCTAGTATTCCTTCAAAATTACAATGGTATTTCTGTCTTTCACGACGGTACTGGGTTACAAATGAGGATGTACAGTTATTTTCAGACAGTGCAGGCGGCACCGACTAAGGCTTCGGAATATATTTCAATAGGCACTGGTGTCACGCGAAGTGGCCAGATTCATGGCATACAGGTGGTCTCACGTCTGACATAACAGTATTAGAATTATTTCCCATTGTGGCAGCACTTTTTATTTGGGGCCCCGAGTTGATGAATAAAAAGATTAAATTTAATTGCGATAATATGGCAGTTGTCCATATCTTAAATAAGTTATCTTCAAAATCGGAACAGGTAATGTGTCTTATTAGGGTTCTTACCTTAAGGTGTTTAAACCTAAATATATTGATAAAAGCCAATCATGTCCCGGGCTGCAATAATGATATTTGCGATGCTTTGTCTCGCTTTCAGATGATCAGATTCAGGGAAGTGGCACCGGACGCAGATCTCATTCCATACCCAGTCTCAGATTTTCTCTGGAATATCTTCGATCTAGAGCTAGACAACTTCTTCATTCAGGGATTGCAACAAACACAACTTGACATATAATACCGCCTGAAGAGCATTTGAAAAATTCAGAAAAGGTTATGCTCTCTCAAAAATTTGGCCTATCCCCAATCAACATATCATTTTGTTTATGGCATTTTGTTCCGAGAGGGGTTTTTCATCCAAAACTATTACTACATACGTCGCAGGCTTGAATTACTTTCACAAATTACTGGGATTTGAGGATAAAGCTTGGGTTTTTATCATCGGCAAATTATTAGAAGGTTGCCGTAGAAACAGAACTACTTCAGATAGGAGGGCTCCATTGACCATGCCCATGTTAGTGGCTATTTGCAATAAACTCCCTTTGATCTGCTTTGACCATTATGAGAGAAAATTGTTTTCATCATTATTCACACTGGCGTACTTTGGTCTTTTCAGAGTTAGTGAATTAGTGCATTTGCGTATAGGACAGTTACAGACTCCTATCAAACAATCCGATTTGTCCTTCAAAGGAAACAACTATGTGACAATTCAGCTCCGTCACTCCAAAACAAATCAAAGGGGAAAGCCAATATTGTTACAAATACCCAGAGTATCAGGCTCGATTTGCCCAGTCAGCACACTAATAGGTTTCCTAAACGTTAGGCCAAAAACCGACGGTAGTTTGTTTTGCCACAAAGGTAGCACCCCGGTAACTAGATCTCAATTCTCCGCTGTACTAGCCAAATGTGTCTGCGAATGCCAATTATCCGGTATGTACAGGTCACATAGTTTTAGGATTGGTAGGGCAACAGATTTAGCTGTTCAAGGTTACTCATCAGAGGTGATCATGAAACTCGAAAGGTGGACTTCCAGTTGCTATAAATTATATATCCGTGCCTAAAAGGGTATGACCAGTCAACGTACTACTGTTAAGCAGAGGTACCATTTTATGGTAATAAGACCCAAAGAAGGGTATTAAGGACTGTAACTGTATAGTTTTTTTTATCTAAAATAGAAAAGGAATTACCCAAGTTTTGATTATATTTTCTTAAATACTTTTAGACATATGGGTTTTGGGAGATTCGATCCCATTCTGGGCTGGCAGACGAGCCCAAGACACCAGAAAACCAAATCTCAGGCTGCATGGCAGGACAATTGCTTGGTGGGGAGTAAGGGGCCTACGATGGAGAACACTACGACACTCCATCGAGGGCCAGGTGTTGCTATCATCTCCGCCGTCAATTATCATAATTCACTTAGGTGGGAATGATTTAACTTCATTATCACTTATAAAATTGCATAAAAGTATGGAATCAGAGATGCAGTACCTCCGTGAGGCCTGCCCTCAGACTACCATTATTTGGGTGGACATTTTGCCTAGGAGAGTCTGGAGGAGGGCTTTGGGGCTCAAGGCAATAGAGGCAAAACGGAAAAGGGTTAATAGGACAGGCCGACATATGGTAAAAAAAAATGGGAAAAAATCACTTTATTACCCCTGATATTGACTTGATAACTAACTTTTTTCGGGAAGATGGCGTTCACTTGAATGATGTGGGGCTTGAATTTTATTTAGATTTCTTAAAAGACGCGATAGTTAAAAATTTACTTACCGCTCGATAATTTTGGGGGATAAACTGAAATTTATTGTGGCGGAAAAATTTTATCGACCGGAAGGTGACCAGGCGCTGCATTCAGTGAAAAGTAGCTTTCGTAATATTTAGCTTTAAACGTCGTGAATTTCCAGATTGTGGGCTTTTCAGCTCTCGTCGTTGGTAGTCAGCTACGTTCCCGACGGGACATGTTCGTCTATAATCGGAAAACTAATTTAATCTTGTTGCAATGCATTAGGTGTGTAGGTTATTGCGTTATACTGAGGCTGTGGTTGACTTGAATTGCTTTAAATCAGTTGCGTTGCTTGGCATAACGGTGATTTGCGAGTGATACCGTTTGCCACTTGGACTTGAGTTGCTTCGAGTCAGTTGCGTTGCTTGCATTACTGTGACTGGTGTATGACACCGTTTGCTATTTTAAGGGTAATTGACCCGAGTTGCTTCGGGTCACTAGGTCTGGCCCTTACAGTACTGGTAAGACCTAGCTAGCATTGCTGTTTTGCGTAATACAACAATAAAGCGTATACGATTTGGCTGGAGCGCCCCCTTTCATTGCTGTTTGTGTGGTTATGGTTCTCTTCTTTCAACGACGGTATCGGTTCCGATACGTTCCCGTTGGAAGCTGAGGCCTATGGTCGCACAATCGGTTGGACCCTGGGGGTGACACTCTGTTGTATACTTGATGTTGTTAGTCACAAAGGTATTAGTTCACTCGAGTTGCTTCGGGTCGTTCCATTGCATTACAGTAACATCGGTACTGATGTAGGATACATGTTTTGATTAAGGAGGCTGATTAGCCTAACACGTCTGGTCTCCTTTCGGTTGAGAGAACTTATGTATTGCTTGGCTTGGCACCAATCTTGGTAGGAGCCTTAACGCATACCCTACCAAGCCTTGAGCGGCCAATATAAACCAACATTTTGAAATATTAAGTCTGTTTCTTTTGTATATGACAGTATGTAAGTACATACGACGTAGTGACGGCTATACACAAACTTTTAACGTGATTACAATGTAATAAATATGGAAATGTTACACGTTTTATCTTTATTTCGAGTAATATCAAATAAACATATTATTTAAAAAAAAGATTTTTCACGTGTAGGAAATGCATCGGCAGTTATAAATTCATAAAACCACTCGGGCGAATGAAGACGAAGTAACATTATAATAGACAATGACTGTTCTGCCTACAGGATCCGCCGTTCGCACCTGTATGCGAAACCATTTGTATGCATCATACAATAACAGTATGCATTCTCTAATTCGTTAACGTTACTATTATGTTATTTATTAACTATATATTGTCCTTTTCCGCTCTCTGAAAGCCTTAACGATATGAGAAGACCTACTTTATATATATATATATATGTATATATATATAAAGGGAGATAATTAAATTCACAACAACGGAATTTACGATTGTTGGGATCTTTGCAGATGCTCATTCACAATGTATGATATATATAAGGAGATAATTATTTGTGAATAACCAACATTTATACGATTGATATATATATGTATATACGTGTGTATTTTTAATCATTTGCAATTCATTAGTTAAAATATGTAAGTGTCAAGAGTAATATGAACGATTTGTTAACTGAAAATAAAAAATACCCAGAATGGAAATACTGTTACAGGCACCTTCCCGCAATACCTTCAAAACAAACACGCCTTCTTAAAATCCTTGGGAGAACGCTGGAGTGTTGCAAATGAGGAAGAATCCAGTTTTATCTCCGGATTCGTCATCATTTTTCTGTCATCTACAGAACAGACATACGTGTTTGCGTCAGGATTCATAAACATTAACAAGTATATCAATCGGAGTGCATGCTGTGCACAGACAAGCAAACTCTGGGCTTATCTGTAGAACTTTTCAGATAAGTTGTATTACAGTTAAATGATTACTTCGCATATCGCGCCAACGGCGACATTTATGACTATGTTTATACGGGATAAAATTACAGTGTATCGGTAATATTGGTACAAATGTTGAAAGTGAAATTAACAATTAACTGTGCGATATAAATAACACTAAAAATGATTTTTTGGGGCTGATCTGTAAAATGTTTTATGTTATAAGGACACGGCTTTGTTTGTTTTATCCCCATTTATTACTTTCTGAAACTTCCAATGAAAGAAATGACTTAAAATATTTCTATAAAAGCATAGTACCACCCATTGGAAAGTGCTTACGTAGGGTAGTCTCATAATGGCGGTTATAAATAATCCTTGTTTGTTCTTCAAAAATGCATTTTTCTTATTTTAATGCTCATTTTTTATTTAAATGGCATATTGGTGTATTTTGAACATTTTGAAAGCGTTGTCATGTTTGAATTGTGAATTTATCGTGAATTTAGAAAAAGAAATGATGCTTGGAAAAATGATGCTTGGAAATTTGATGTATGAAAACATGATTTCGGAAGTCTACTTTCACTTTGACAACAGTGAACACACTGAGTATAAAAATCTCAGTAAAATGTTAGTTTCACATCTTTCATTTGGATCTATTTATGTGTCAATGTGCCGTAAAACACCATTCATTCATTCATTCATTCATTCATTCATTCATTCATTCATTCATTCATTCATTCTCTCTATGAATGACTGGCTTTCAAACTAGTCTGTGACATTTGGAGAGTGTTCCCTCAGCGGTCAGCGTAGTCGGTATTTCAGTGAGTCAGTGATGTTATTATTTTATGATTTGTGGCAGAATTATTAACACTTGGTTAAAATTCTATATTAGCTATTTCACACACGATGGCTGTTCTGAAAGTTTTGCGACATTGCCTGTTTTTCTCAAAGTCCCGAACGACATTCCTTCAACTTTTAGTACAAGCATAAGGAAAATTTCATAATTCATAAGAACAAAGAAATACTTATACTTTTCAAACAGTTGTATAACAATTATTGTTGGAGTAGTCTCGGGTAGGGGTACCCGGATCTTGTTTTTTTTTACTTTAGCTACCATTTTAGAACTACCATTAGGGGCACAAAGTAATTTATTGCTCGATTGTTCACCATATCTTTGTTCTCTTTTCACAAAGATTTTATTTTGTGAAATTGTACCAATTTTATTTTTATGGTTTAGTTTTTATTTCAACAATTATTATTATTACTTGTTAAAATATTAAATAATATGTTAGCCATAGCTGTTGAAATGTAAATATTAATCTTTGTTTCTTATCATAAGTTACACGGAGGTACATGGAAGTTTTATTGGTTAATTTGTGGCTTAAGGACAATCAAACCAAGATCAATTAATTGCAATGACAAATAATTAAACAGTTTCCTGTAATTATATCCTGAAGTGGTGTACATATAGATTGGGTTCGCAGTTCAGATATACACTCTTTTCGGGATATACATTATTGCAGGTAAGCAAAAGGGTTATTTGAAATATTCTGTTTAAATTAAATTACTATAACTCAAACTACTTGTTAATATACTGAGTTAAAACTGTCTCGATTTAATGATTTTAACTTAAGAAACTATGTTTAAAAATATATTGTTCACCGAACAATTATGATCATTATGTTATTAAGAAATTAAGAATTACATTGAGCAACTAGACTATAATTAATTTAAGTCGCCAAACCTCATCCCTTTCACTATCTCTAACATAAGCGAGTAATTCCCCAGCTATTAAAATCATGTAGTAATGTTTATTGATAATTGATTCTGTTTTACAGCATATGTTAATATGTATTTGAATTCTGTTTAACAACATCTATTTGATTTCTGTTATAACGTATATGTATAAAATATTGATATTTCATTTTATATGTATTTGATTTCTGTATGTTGATGTACATAATATATAAAGTTCAAATATACACTCTTTTCGGGATATATATTATTGCAGTCATCATTTGTTCCCCGACAACGACAACTACAACAACAACAACAACAAATCCAGATTATAATAACATAAGTTCAGAACGAGATAGAAAAACCGACCTGTCTGAAAAGTGGTGAGATAATCCGGCGAATGCCCAAAAAGAAGACATATTCCAGATCCACAGCTGCAACGATACACTAGATCACGCCAAATTAACTCTATCGACACCGAAAGCAACCAGCAGAACAACCTACCTAAGATGAATGACGATATAGAGGAAATGTGAAAATTGATATACATATGTGTGAACGGATTGGTCCGTCTTACAAAGATCAAAATACATGGCTTAAAATTCCATTAATTTTATCATAGACTTACTCTAGATAACAGTTTTTGACACTTAACATAAAATAACAAATTAAATCAAAAATAGGTTAAAAAAATTCATATCGAAAATTATTCTAAACATTGAATTAATTGTCAATGTAAGAATCAAGTCTATACAAATGTATCATATAAAAAGATGTACAAATTGCTTAAAGCATTGTTTTTAGATAATAATTGTATCATTGTCAACAATCTAAGAGTAATATAATTAATAGCACTAACTTTTATTAGACAACAAGGTGCATAAGTGCCACTGGCTATCTACAAATCAGTAATAGAAAAATATGGACTTAAATTATAATCGCTTATTCACACTTATCAACAATTTATATAATGCATGCAACATTACGCATTATAATACAAAACAATAAACATAATAATTAAATCTTCGTTTAGTTTTACAGAAAATTCGTTTATAAATATAATAAATTTAAGTAATATTTCTTTTGACAACATAATAATTGTGATATTTTTCTAATTGGTAATAGATACATAAGATTAATACAATAAGAACAAAATTGATTTCGTTACAATGAAACTAAATACTGTTTTATGGCTATTTTTGTAATAAGTACGTTATGGTTATATCAGAGACTATGTCTGTCAATATGTAAATACAGTTTATTTATGTGATTTTGGGTTTTATTGTAAATAATAGTTTGAACTTTGATGGTTGCAGGTTAATACTGATAATTGATACGTAGATTACTATATATGTAAATTTTAATGTTCAAAATGAAATAATTGCTTTAAGTAGACTTCGTATAAAATCATGCATTACAAATATGTCGATATAGGACATATAATTTTTTTTTACGAGGTTATAAACAATTGTTATCAGAGTAAAATAATCAGCGGTAACCTTCTTTGAAATGTTATAAGATAATCAGTAATAATATGCATTGAATTTATCGTAATGAATATTGCTAAACAATCTATCATATAAGTGTAAATTGTACCTTGTCCTCAGGGCTTTAAAGTTTTTTTTTAATTATGTAGAATAATACCATTATGAAAATAAATATCTCTAACTGAATTAAATTTTACGTTATCAACACTGTTGAAAATAGAAGATTATTTAAGTACATGTATGTATAGCTATACACCCGTATAATAAGTTCTATAGAAAGTGAAAGTACGATAAAAACAAACCACGCCCCATCTACTGTATTTTAATTCTATATGATACCATGAAAGATATATATATATATATTATATCATTTTTGATAATATTCAATTTAACATGCCTACATCTCCTGAAAACAGAACACTGTTCAATAACCAATAAAAAATATGCGCGCCCCTTTGATGAAAAAAACAACAAGAAGATCTTCAGAGTGATGACATAATTAAAATGGTTAAAATTATTATTAAACAAAAAGATTTCATTTTTTTTTTCATTTATATTAAATTTTTAGTAAAATGTCACAACAAATCCAGATCTTATAACATAAGTTCAGAACGAGGTGAAAAACGGACCCGTCTGAAACTCTCTTCTGTTGCACTTTTGGCAAAAATATCTGATAATTCCTAATTAACATATTTTCTTAAGTTAGGACATTTAGTTTCAAAAAGTAAATATAATATATTAGAGATACTCAGCAGAAAAAAGTTGTTTCTTTATAAAATAATTTTAATAATACATATCTTCAGCTGTACCACTTTAATAACGCAAAATTACAGGGAAGTTTCGCCACAGTTCTCAGGAAATAGTTTTCTGTCCTTGATTGTGCGTTCTTCAATATTTGGTAGTTTTTCTGTTTCGTACCAGAAAAGACATACATATATGCCAACATTTGCAGTGCATCGAAATCTGGAAAAATTGAATTTCAAGAGCCAAAAAAGAAATTCATCTTTTATTATGTCATTACTCGGTCGTTCAATTGTGATAGTACATGAGGAAATCTATTTTTCAAAAGATGGTTCGCTAACATTTATTTTAATTCCACATCTAAGGTTTGCATAGTTATGAGAATGTAGGTCACACCTCTCAATTTGGTGGCTTTTTATTTTATACATGTGTACGAGATTGACATTACCACCCCGCTACTTTCGTGTGACTATCATTAATAAATAATAGTTACACGAAGGTAGCGGGGCGATATTAATGAATAATAGTCACACTAAGGTAGCGGGGCGGTATTAATGAATAATAGTCACACTAAGGTAGCGGGGCGGTATTAATAAATAATAGTTACACGAAGGTAGCGGGGCGATATTAATGAATAATAGTCACACGAAGGTAGCGGGGCGGTATTAATGAATAATAGTCACACGAAGGTAGCGGGGCGGTATTAATAAATAATAGTTACACGAAGGTAGCGGGGCGATATTAATGAATAATAGTCACACGAAGGTAGCGGGGCGATATTAATGAATAATAGTCACACGAAGGTAGCGGGGCGATATTAATGAATAATAGTCACACGAAGGTAGCGGGGCGGTATTAATGAATAATAGTCACACGAAGGTAGCGGGGCGGTATTAATAAATAATAGTTACATGAAGGTAGCGGGGCGATATTAATGAATAATAGTCACAAAAAGGTAGCGGGGCGGTATTAATGAATAATAGTCACACGAAGGTAGAGGGGCGGTATTAATGAATAATAGTCACAAGGTAGCGGCTTATATTAATGAATAATAGTCACACGAAGGTAGTGGGGCGGTATTAATGAATAATAGTCACACGAAGGTAACGGGGCGATATTAATAAATAATAGTCACACGAAGGTAGAGGGGTGATATTAATGAATAACAGTCACACAAATGTAGCAGGGCCGTATTAATGAATAGCTGTATTAATAAATAATAATCACACGAAGGTAACAGGGCGATATTAATGAATAATAGTCACACGAAGGTAACATGGCAGCATTAATAAATAATAGTCACACAAAGGTAGCTGGGCGATATTAATGAATAATAGTCACATGAAGGTAGCGGGGTGATATTAATGAATAATAGTCACACGAAGGTTACGTGGTGGCATTAATGAATAATAGTCACATGAAGATAGCGGGGTGATATTAATGAATAATAGTCACACGAAGATAGCGAGGCGGTATTGATAAATAATAGTTACACAAAGGTAGCGGGGAGTTATTAATGAATAATAGTCACACAAAGGTAGCGGGGCGGCATTAATGAATAATAGTCACACAAAGGTAGCGGGGCGGTATTAATGAATAATAGTCACAAGGTAGCGGGTGATATTAATGAATAATAGTCACATGAAGGTAGCGGGGCGGTATTAATGAATAATAGTCACACGAAGGTAGAGGAGCGATATTAATGAATAATAGTCACACGAATGTAGCGGGGCGGTATTAATGAATAGCGGTATTAATAAATAATAATCACACAAAGGTAACAGGGCGATATTAATGAATAATAGTCACACGAAGGAAACGTGGCGGCATTAATAAATAATAGTCACACAAAGGTAGCTGGGCAATATTAATGAATAATAGTCACATGAAGGTAGCGGGGCGATATTAATGAATAATAGTCACACGAAGGTTACGTGGTGGCATTAATGAATAATAGTCACACGAAGGTAGCGGGGCGATACTAATGAAAAATAGTCACACGAAGGTTACGTGGTGGCATTAATGAATAATAGTCACAGAAAGGTAGCGGGTAGGTATTAATGAATAATAGTCACACTAAGGTAGCGGGGCAGTATTAATAAATAATAGTTACAAGAAGATAGCGGGGCGATATTAATGAATAATAGTCATACGAAGGTAGCGGGGCGGTATTAATAAATAATAGTTACACGAAGGTAGCGGGGCGATATTAATGAGATTGACATTAACACCCCGCTACTTTCGTGTGACTATCATTAATAAATAATAATTACACGAAGGTAGCGGGGCGATATTAATGAATAATAGTCACACTAAGGTAGCGGGACGGTATTAATGAATAATAGTCACACTAAGGTAGCGGGGCGGTATTAATAAATAATAGTTACACGAAGGTAGCGGGGCGATATTAATGAATAATAGTCACACGAAGGTAGCGGGGCGGTATTAATGAATAATAGTCATACGAAGGTAGCGGGACGGTATTAACAAATAATAGTTACACGAAGGTAGTAGGGCGATATTAATGAATAATAGTCACAAGAAGGTAGCGGGGCAGTATTAATGAATAATAGTCACACGAAGGTAGCGGGGCGGTATTAATGAATAATAGTGACAAGGTAGCGGGTTATATTAATGAATAATAGTCACACGAAGGTAGCGGGTTATATTAATGAATAATAGTCACACGAAGGTAGCGGGGCGGTATTAATGAATAATAGTCACAAGGTAGCGGCTTATATTAATGAATAATAGTCACACGAAGGTAGCGGGGCGGTATTAATGAATAATAGTCACACGAAGGTAATGGGGCAATATTAATAAATAATAGTCACATGAAGGTAGAGGGGCGATATTAATGAATAATAGTCACACAAATGTAGCGGGGCGGTATTAATGAATAGCGGTATTAATAAATAATAATCACACGAAGGTAACAGGGCGATATTAATGAATAATAGTCACATGAAGGTAACGTGGCAGCATTAATAAATAATAGTCACACAAAGGTAGCTGGGCGATATTAATGAATAATAGTCACATGAAGGTAGCGGGGCAATATTAATGAATAATAGTCACACGAAGGTTACGTGGTGGCATTAATGAATAATAGTCACACGAAGATAGCGGGGCGATATTAATGAATAATAGTCACACGAAGGTAGCGAGGCGGTATTGATAAATAATAGTTACACAAAGGTAGCGGGGCGATATTAATGAATAATAGTCACACAAAGGTAGCGGGGCGGCATTAATGAATAATAGTCACACAAAGGTAGCGGGGCAGTATTAATGAATAATAGTCACAAGGTAGCAGGTGATATTAATGAATAATAGTCACATAAAGGTAGCGGGGCGGTATTAATGAATAATAGTCACACAAAGGTAGAGGGGCGATATTAATGAATAATAGTCACACGAATGTAGCAGGGTGGTATTAATGAATAGCGGTATTAATAAATAATAATCACACGAAGGTAACAGGGCGATATTAATGAATAATAGTCACACGAAGGAAACGTGGCGGCATTAATAAATAATAGTCACACAAAGGTAGCTGGGCGATATTAATGAATAATAGTCACATGAAGGTAGCGGGGCGATATTAATGAATAATAGTCACACGAAGGTTACGTGGTGGTATTAATGAATAATTGTCACACGAAGGTAGCGGGGCGACATTAATGAATAATAGTCACACGAAGGTAACAGGGTGATCTTAATGAATAATAGTCACATGAATGTAGCGGGGCGATATTAATGAATAATAGTCACACGAAGGTAGCAGGGCGATATTAATGAATAATAGTCACACGAAGGTAATGGGGCAATATTAATGAATAAGAGTCACACGAAGGTTACGTGGTGGCATTAATGAATAATAGTCACACGAAGGTAGCAGGGCAATATTAATGAATAATAGTCACACGAAGGTTACATGGTGGCATTAATGAATAATAGTCACACGAAGGTAGCGGGTCGATATTAATGAATAATAGTCACACGAAGGTTACGTGGTGGCATCTATGAATAACAGTCATAAGAAAGTAGTGGGGCGATATTAATGAATAATAGTCACAGGAAAGTAGCGGGGCGATATTAATGAATAATTGTCACACGAAGGTAACAGGGCGATATTAATGAATAATAGTCACATGAAGGTTACGTGGTGGCATTAATGAATAATAGTCACACGAAGGTAATGGGGCAATATTAATGAATAATAGTCACATGACGGTTACGTGGTGGCATTAATGAATAATAGTCACACGATGGTAGCGGGGCAATATTAATGAATAATAGTCACACGAAGGTAGCAGGGCGATATTAATGAATAATTGTCACACAAAGGTAGCGGGGTAATATTATTAAATAATAGTCACACGAAGGTGGCGATATTAATAAATAATAGTCACACAAAGGTAGCGGGGGATATTAATGAATAATAGTCACCCGAAGGTAGCAGGGCGATATTAATGAATAATAGTCACACAAAGGTTACATGGTGGCATTAATGAATAATAGTCACACGAAGGTAGCAGGGCGATATCAATTAATAATAGTCACATGAAGGTTACATGGTGGCATTAATGAATAATAGTCACAAGAAGGTAACGGGGCGGTATTAATAAATAATCGTCACACGAAGGTAGCAGTGCGATATTAATGAATAGTTTTCACACGAAGGTAGCAGGGCGATATTAATGAATAATAGTCACACGAAGGTAGTGGGGTGATATAAATAAATAATAGTCACACGAAGGTAGCGGGGCGATATTAATAAATAATAGTCACACGAAGGTAGCGGGGCGATATTAATGAATAATAGTCACACAAAGGTAGCAGGGCGATATTAATGAATAATAGTCACACGAAGGTTACGTGGTGGCATTAATGAATAATAGTCACACGAAGGTAGCAGGGTGATATTAATGAATAATAGTCACACGAATGTTACATGGTGGCATTAATGAATAATAGTCACATGAAGGTAGCGTGTCGATATTAATGAATAATAGTAACACGAAGGTTACGTGGTGGCATCTATGAATAACAGTCATAAGAAAGTAGCGGGCGATATTAATGAATAATAGTCACACGAAGGTAGCAGGGCAATATTAATGAATAATAGTCACACTTAGATTACGTGGTGGCATTAATAAATAATAGTCTCACGAAGGTAGCAGGGCAATATTAATGAATAATAGTCACACAAAGGTAGCAGGGCGATATTAATGAATAATAGTCACACGAAGGTTACGTGGTGGCATTAATGAATAATAGTCACACGAAGGTAGCGGGGTGATATTAATGAATAATAGTCACACGAATGTTACATGGTGGCATTAATGAATAATAGTCACATGAAGGTAGCGTGGCGATATTAATGAATAATAGTAACACGAAGGTTACGTGGTGGCATCTATGAATAACAGTCATAAGAAAGTAGCGGGCGATATTAATGAATAATAGTCACACGAAGGTAGCAGGGCGATATTAATGAATAATAGTCACACTTAGATTACGTGGTGGCATTAATAAATAATAGTCACACGAAGGTAGCGGGGCAATATTAATGAATAATAGTCACACGAAGGTAGCGGGGTGACATTAATGAATAATAGTCACACGAAGGTAACAGGGCGATCTTAATGAATAATAGTCACATGAATGTAGCGGGGCGATATTAATGAATAATAGTCACACGAAGGTAGCGGGGCGATATTAATGAATAATAGTCACACGAAGGTTACGTGGTGGCATTAATGAATAATAGTCACACGAAGGTAATGGGGCAATATTAATGAATAATAGTCACACGAAGGTTACGTGGTGGCATTAATGAATAATAGTCACACGAAGGTAGCAGGGCAATATTAATGAATAATAGTCACACGAAGGTTACGTGGTGGCATTAATGAATAATAGTCACACGAAGGTAGTGGGGCGATATTAATGAATAATAGTCACACGAAGGTAACATGGTGGCATTAATGAATAATAGTCACACGAAGGTAGCGGGGCGATATTAATGAATAATTGTCACACGAAGGTAACATGGTGGCATTAATGAATAATAGTCACACGAAGGTAGCAAGGCTATATTAATGAATAATAGTCACACGAAGGTAACGTGGTGGCATTAATGAATAATAGTCACATGAAAGTAGCGGGGCGGTATTAATGGATGATAGTCACATGAAGGTAGCGGGGCGGTATTAATGGATGATAGTCACACGATGGTAGCGGGGCGGTATTAATGAATGATAGTCACATGAAGGTAACGTGGTGGCATTAATGAACAATAGTCACACGAACGTAGCGGGGCGGTATTAATGAATGATAGTCACACGAGGGGAGTGGGGCGGTATTAATGGATGATAGTCACACAATGGTAGCGTGGCGGTATTAATAATTGATAGTCACACGAAGGTAGTGGGGCGGTATTAATGAATAATAGTCACACGAATCTACGGGCGGCATTATTGAATATCAGTCACACGAAGGTAGCGGGCAGTATCAATGAATGATAGTCACATGAAGGTAGCGGGGCACTATTAATGGATGATAGTCACACGAAGGTAGCGGGCGGTATTCATGAATGCTAGTCACACAAACGTAGCTAGGCGGTATTAATAAATGATGGTCAAACGAAGGTAGCGGGCGGTATTAATTGATGATAGTCACACGATGGTAGCGGGGCGGTATTAATGAATGATAGTTACACGAAGGTAGCGTGGCGGTAATGTAGTTTATATTGTGACGGCCAAAAACATCAGATGTTATAAGTCAATTGATGGAAGAAAACCTCAGATTTAAATTTAGCCACCATTCTACCGCAACTGGCAAACGTTCTCACATGAAAGGTTTTTTTACCTCAAGTATGAGAACTAAATCTGCTTGTTGTAATAAAGTCGAAATACCACAATAATATTTATGTTATTACACCCCGGTGTTAAATGTGTATTTCACCCACTGGAAAGAGGAAGTGCTTTTGTGAGGTAGTCAAATAATGGCGGTGATAATTAATCATGTGTTACTCCTTATTCAAATAAAAAGGCATGTGTCTTATTTATTTCAGTGCTCATTTTATGATTTGAATGGCATAATTTGCGTATTCGGAACATTTTGATAGTTTTGTCATGCTTGAATTGTGAAATTAGAAATCAATAATGCATAGAGACTTGGGTATGAATGTTTTATTTCTGAAGACTACTTGCACACGGTCAATACAATAAAAACTCTTAGGTGAACATTGATCGCTGCAGATGGCAATAAACAAGAAACTGTAAGTTTCCTTCTGTGATTTGTAAAAATGTTTCATTCATTATAGAAATAAATAAATACATCTAAATGAACATTTTATGTTAAATGTTAACTATAAGTTCCCAGGCACACACCTCACTTATTGCGTGTGGCATAAAAACTACTGAAAGGCGTAATGATATGGAAAGTGTTGCAAAAGAGGAAAAATCCAGTTAAAACGAGTTCAAACTGCTTCACGGATCGCTATCGTATATTCTGTCCGCTACAGAAATATGTTTAACTTTTATAGTTATTTAAACCCCAAACTTTTCTATAAAAAGAAATGGGAGGAGCCTAATTTCAAATGGTGGCACTTTCTTGCAACACTGTTGAATTGGGGGATGTTTTTCTGTAAAACACAGTAACAAAGTTGTCATTATTTTCAAAAAGAAGTGCAGTTGTAGGGGCATATTTTGTCTTTATAAAAATACCCTTTATTCACAAAAGCTCCCTGAAACAAATTGTGAACCTAAATGGAATGGGTCATTCTATTATGTCAAAGGGGTTTTTGTATTTTTCAATCATTGTATGTTTTGTCTCACAAATAATTGTTTGCCCTTTACTTGTGTCCAAGCAATTTATTTACAATTCATTACAACATGTACGCCTGTTTGATATTATAAGTCCATAATAAATAAGATAAACCATTTTTCATAAATAGTTTCATTCTCTCTAAGTAAATAATGTACTAATCCATGGAACTTGACCCAAATAATTTCACTTTATCTCTTTGATCATGACCAGAGATGTGTTATATGTAACCCAGCATGATACTGTAAATTGGATGTACCTAATTAGCAATTTTGTTTATTATGCATGCAGATAAGATGTCCATTGCAATATATTTGAGTGCTGTGTTTGCTGTACTTAATCTGGGGAAACCTTTATTTTAATCCATAATACTGAGGAACCTGAATGTACAATAAACATTGTTGCTTAGATTAACTTCCATAATATCAATCAATTATATTTACAAGAAATTCAGTGTGTATTAACTTGCAATAGGCAGTATCATCTATAGCTATGCTGGTAGTTACAGCTTATGTTGGACATGAGTATTATCAAATAACTGTAGTAAACTTGTCGGCTGCTAGTGATAAGCTCCGCCTATAATACTGTGTGTAGGAGCTACCGGCGATGGGCCTTTAAGTAGCTCAATTGTGATGAAAGCTCAGAGCTTATAGGAACCGCTCCGGATTCCGCTTCCTATGTAGAACCAGCTCTGAGTGATGTTTTATGAGAGGGTCGAGCGGATGATTGAACCCATAACATCTGGCGTGAGAGGCCAACACTCTATCCATTAAACTACCGCTCCGTATGTTTTGCGTCGGTAATAGGGATACGAATTTAATATAAAATTTGAGATATGGGCTTGCAATGTGTCTTTATTTTATAGTAAAATAGTATATCCCAAATATGTGCGATTATACTGTTAAATGTTTATTGTGACCTGTAATACGTTGTATATTAAATATATTGAAATAAGTGTTGCTCGTGTTCACGCATATTAAATCTTAATTTATATATTTGAACGTTTATTAGATGAAATTATTAACACTATTTATTTCTATATTTTCATATGTAAGAAAGTATTACAAATGTGTTGATTTATAACACTAGTTGACTCAATTAAAGACTGGAACATATTCACTGAGAGGTCAGCTTCACCGCTATATCGTTAAGTTAGTGCTGTTATTATTTCTGGCTTCTTGTACAATCAAGGAATCATATACTCATGGTGCTTGGGATAGGAGGGATTGCGAATATGAACAGATTCATTAAAATAGAGTTTGATATTTTTCTTTTATTGGTTGCATTCTGGGTTTCCATGGTGTCACTTTATCATATATTTGATATTGTATAGCACGTTTAACAACAACTGACCCTGTAAAATGCTTACTGAACGTAAATAAAAAAAGATTTGTTCAGCATTTTCAGTCCATCTGGATTTCACGCATATGCCAGAAGTATTTGTGCAAGGAATTCCGTTCAACAGGCCAAGTTCTACAGTAATATTTATACAATACAACGTTAAATAAAGCTACATGGTTTCGAATGATAATTCTCCCTGCGATGTAATAAATATCATCTCACATGAAGCGAATGTTCTTGCATGCCACCCCCGCATGCACCAGTTTGAATACAGTGATTCCACAATACAATCAGCGTCAGCGAGTACACAGAAATCTCGGTGAACACAATATATCGCACAAATGTGACATGCGGACATATCGACATACAGATGGAAAGAGAAAAATCAACCATACTCAATGTTGATGACTGAGAGAACAATAACGTATGCGTAAACTTACAAACCGAGCCCAGTAACTATTGGTCGTTAAATTTAAAATCTAATTTATGACGATGTGAGAAAAGTGCACGGTACGGATTCCTGTTAGATTCATCGCAATCTCACATTTTAGAAGTTAAATTCACATTTCTAAATTCACATTATTACAATACCAAATAATTGTGTGGATGTGCTTAGCTGAAATGCAAGTTTGAATGTTAAATTTTTTATTTGTGTTTCCAAACAAATATTGCAATCAAGCCTGTGCATTGCATTACAAAACGCAGTATGAATCCCAATTTGAACATGCACGCATGGAACAGGTAACACCACGTACATTCTAATTGAGGTTTTTATCTTACAGCTAGTTATCCTAATGCCAAGGAAATCATTTAATATTTCTCACTATATTTGATTTCTCAATAATGACTATGCCGGGAATTCTTAAAAAAAAAAAATATGGCGAAAAGTAGCTGGTATGCTCAATGCTGGCATGGTTACAAAAGATCTGTCTGTGGACATGTATTAAACAACTAACAAGAACAAGAACTATTGAAGACCCGACACGTAGTAGACGACCCCTGTATCATTAATGCACACCTGAAAGATGAGTTTCTGACAGCGACTACCACTGCAGCTAACAGATCTCGTACACACATTACGGACTAATTTATTGGATGTTTCCTTTTTGTTTATTATGTATGCCTGCTCTGTGTGATGTAAGCTAATATTCTCCATAGGTGTTTTATCATAGTGTTGTAATGCACAGAATGTCTATTGGCACTATTAGCGCGAATGAAAAAAAGCATAGGCGCCACAGGTGTCGTACGCTGTTATTAAAGTATTTGAGAGAGCTCTATCTCGGATTGGCAGGTGATGTTTATTAAATTATTTGACATCGATTTTCCTTAAATTCCTTCAATAAGTCTGGTATAAATAACATTGTTCAATCAAATATAAATGACAATACAATATATGTATTATTACCTTCGAATTAACCTCTGGTATTTATTTCTATTCAGATTTAACACACATTGCCAGTCCGCGGAAAACTGCAAGTTACAATGAACTTGTTTTACAGCAGCACCTTATTCTAATTGGAAAAAAAGAAACTGATACAGTTATCAATATAAACGTGTTAAAACATTCAAACTGATTGAAAATTAAATAACAGACATGAGAATTCCCATTTTGCCGAATCACTTCATAAGGTTTTAGTTTCAGGGGTACCATACCATGTGTTTACGAGTGCCAAATTGTATGTACACTTTGCACAGGTATAGATGATAATCAACCAGCGTAAAGTAGTGTTACGATTGTGAAAAAGCGTGTACCGGTCAACCTTTTTTAAAAAGATTTACTACTGTGCAGCTAGCAAATAGTAACACGCATCGGCTCATGTCCAAGAAATGGTACGTCATACATGTACGGTGGCAAAATAACTGGAGAACCGTTTCCACTATTGCGAGTGTCAATGCGATTAATAAAATACACTAAAAATCACAAGCTAAGATTGGTCTATGTAGTTAAAAAAATGTTAATCATTATGTAAGAACATGACCATTTACGTTTTCAAAGAAAATAGTCCTGGGTATTGCGGTTATAATCCAATTAAATAATACTTAATCTTCATCGATCTGTTAATCAAGTTAAACTGTTTTCGGATGAACCCTTCTGACTATGCCAGTAAGGTTAAAAATGAAGTCGCACGGGACTTGTGTAGGGGCTAGTGCAGATACAAAAATTAATGTAGAAATGGTTAGGGTTTCGCAAGTATGCTCCAAAATACAACAGAGATAAGAATTTATAGAAGAAACACAAATGAAATTATTTTTTAAAAAATACATCCTAGTAGAACTAAGCAAATAAAGAATTGAAAGCTGGGGGGTAAGGTCTCAAGCAGATGCCAAGTAGGAACTAGCAAATACCCAAGTAGAAATGGGAAAGATAATAAATGAAATTAATTAAGTATCGCCTCACCAATATCCATAATATTAACACCACAGAACAATATTTTTGTAAAATGAAACTCAAATATAAATCCGAGTGAGCTGGGATGTCTATCCAAATAGAAATGGGCCAAATATATGATCTATTCATAAATAACTATAATTTTGATTTGATACATTGTTACAATGAAACAAGATATGGCCCATAACTAAACACTGTACTGTAATATCTATCTGAGACATAGTACCACCATTACGAACAGGAAATGCATCCGATGGGTTGTCGCATAATGGCGGTTTTTAATAATCCTTTTTCTTCTTCTTTATTCTTCCTTATTTCAATGCTCTTTTTATTTGAATAGCATTATTTATGTATTTTTGAACGTTTTGAAAGCATTGTCGTATTCAAATTGTTAATTTAGCAAAACGATTATGCTAGAAAATTGGAGTATGAATACATAATTTCGAAAGTCTACTTTCACTTTGTCAAAAAGTGTACACACTGAACAGAAGAAAAATATTTTATATGCTTTATATCCCCTATTTTTCTCATCACAGATTGGTATTGAAGTGGATGAAAAACACTAAATTGCAAGTTTCACTTCTTTCATTTGGGCCTCTTTATGACTGACAAGCATACAAACTTATTCTATTTACTATAGAATAAAGAACACAAATCAATGGTGGGCTTACACATATAAGTCGCTGATTTTCCAAAATGCTAAATGTAGGTAAAAACCTATTTTTACACTCTCGTGATCTTAAATGTCTAATTGGATACATTTCCATAATAAAAACACATGACTCAAATAAAGCATTCATAAAAAGTGCGAATTTTAGCATTTACGCAGTATTGAATAATGTATTTTGGTAAGACAGTGTCTTCAATGTGTCATGAGACTGTTTCGGTGTAAATGTTTTGTTGTATTTAAGCTAAAGAAAATTGGGGTGGTAAGATAAGTGAAACACATCAAACTTGCATGTCGGCCCACATCTCGCACCCATGCTTAATAAAAATGATCATTATACATGGAAACAATTACAGGGTTCGTTATAGGCATAATACCACCGTCGGAAACAGGAAGTAGTCTCATAATGGCGGTTATAAATAAAAAAAAATTCTTCTTTTTCAATGCTATTTTTTTATTTTAATTGCATTAGTTTGTATGTTTAACATTTTGAAAGCATTCTCATGTTTGTATTGTGAATTTAGAAAAAAAATGATGCTTTGGAATTGGAGTATGAATACATGAATTCGGAAGTCTACTATCACTTTGTCAACAGTATACACACTAAACGAAGAAATATTTTATATGCTATATGACACCTGCTTTTCTTGTCACAGTTTGGTAGTGCAGTGGTAGAAAAACAATAAAATGTAAATTTCACTTCTTTCATTTTGGTCTCTATGGCTGACAAGCATGTAAACTTTTTTTATTTACTGTAGAATAAAGAATAGAAATAAATGATGGGCTTCCACCATAAACCATAGCGAAATGTACAACGTCTGATATACATTTCAACAGTTTACACCCATTAACAATGTTGGGTTCCATGGGATAAATCTGAACCGAAGTCCCATATAAGATAAACAGAAGTAACAAAATGAACCAAAAGGGTGGTCGAAGTTTAACATAATACGTAAAAGAAGAAGCGTCATTTCAACCCGGAAAACAATGAACACTTACTGTTTATCTATACAATACACCAATGTATACCGAATCAGTTGTACAATAATATCCGATAAAGGATCGCTTGGAAAAAAGAACGCATCCAAGAAAAGAGTCTGCTTATGAGCCATAATGAAACATACAGAACCGCTCTCGCTACCTGGCACTAGCTTTAATAGTATTTACAAGTCCGAATAATGCAGAACGACCTCCATGATTCCGAGGATCAGAGCGAAGGGATCACAGTCAACGGATCACATCAACGGATCAGAGTAATAACAACACTGGGTCAAAGTACGGGGCGGCTTAATACGAACAACGATATTGCATACAATTTGAGAGAGGATAATTATGCAGTTAGTATCAATAAATTAAGTTTCTGCATCACACTCCCACTTTGCAAATTTGATAACCTGGCCGCGCCGCATGCGGAGTTATAGTAGATACGATCTCAGAGGAAAATGTAGTTCAGCAATTAATCTCGCAGTTTCACATTCACAGAATGCTTCTAATAGATGATGTGTTTATTTGTTATTTCACCCAATGTTGTCTGCGAGAGGGGTGTCTATCGCTATGTACACATGTCAGTACGTATTGAGTGGATAAAAGATCAGTTTATTAATGTTTGAAGAAATATTGTTGCGAAAGGCTTTAAACCCCAAACTTTTCTATAAAAAGAAATTTCAAATGATACTTTCTTGCAACAATGTTGAATTGGGAGATGTTTTTCTGTACAACATGGTTACAAAGTTGTCATTTTCAAAAAGAAGTGCAGTTGTAGGGATATATTTTGTCTTTATAAAAAAGCCCTTTATTCACAAAAGCTCACTGAAACAAAGTAGTAGTAGTCCTTACAAAATTGAAATATCAAGGCAAATTTGCTAAATATTTTAATATTGAACCTCGTTTGACCCTTGCTATTTGGGTTAAACAGCAACACCTGCTTGGAGATGTGTATGACTCACTAGTGAGGAGTCATGCAGTGTTTGATATCTCAGAGAAGAATAACGTGTTTGACTTTCAGTTTGTGAATTACATGTTTAGGATGACTAATCTTCATAATATTTCTGCCTTTTTTATATATAAACAAATGATTATACATTGTAGTTTATGGCTTATCTCAGATACAGGCATTAATTTGGATGCAAATAAGTAACCATTCACACTCACCTTGGTTGATCATTGTTTTGAATCCCATAATTCACAATAGCTTCCTTTTGGAAATAACTTGAAGTTTTGTTTTTTAAGCAAATAAATGTCATTATATTGTTATACAATTCTTATATGACAGCCTTCAATTTTAAACAGTTAGTGCTATATAGGTAGCCTTGGACTTTTGTGTACGAACCATGTACTAGGTTCAAAACACAACTTGGCATAATTTAGATCTTGGTTGGATCAATATTCTTTGCTTTTTTTCTTACAGTATTAAGTTAATACATAAAAATTACATTTGAAAACATAGTCCAGTATTTTCTGTATCTACATTTTAGTAAATGTTTCTTTGATTATCCAAAACTGATGTTGAAATGTTATAAACGGACATGAAAACAATATCCATAACTGTTCTACAGGAATGTATTTATTTTCATCGTCATCATCATCATCATCATCATCATCATAATAATGTCATCATTTTTCCCATCTGTGCCTCAATATTTGTCCTGATTGCCATCTGACAATAAATATTCCTATTTGTTCTATGTCTAACTATAGTTATTTTCATCAACATTAATTGACTAGTCTGGTGTAACTAAATGATCCTCAAAATCACACTCATTATTATCAAATAAATGAAATAATATACGAAATTGTTCCCTCGAAACCTTCAAAGAATTTCCACGATTTTCTTCCATTTGTAAGTTTTGCCAGGGAAATTGTGAACCTAAATGGAATGGGTCATTCTATAATGTCAAAGGGGTTTCTGTATTTTTCAATCTTTATATGTTTTGTCTCACAGATAATTGTTTGCCCTTTACTTGCGTCCAAGCAATTTATTTATAATTCATTACAACATGTATGCCTGTTTGATATATTAAGTCCATAATAAATAAGATAATCCATTTTTCATAAATGGTTTCATTCTCTCTAAGTAAATAATGTACTAATCCATGGAACTTGACCCAAATAATTTCACTTTATCTCTGTGATCATGACCAGAGATGTGTTATAAGTAACCCAGAATGAAACTGTAAATTGGATGTACCTAATAAGCAATTGTGTTGATAAGATGTCCATTGCAATATATTTCAGTGCTGTGTTTGCTGTAGTAAATCTGGGGAAACCTTAATTTCAAATCATAATACTGAGGAACCTGCACATACAATAAACATTGCTTGCTTAGATTAACTACCATAATATTAATCAAATATATTTACAAGAACTTCAGAAAGTATGTTAACTTGCAACAGGCAGTATCCTCTATGGCTATGCTGGTAGTTACAGCCTATGTTGGACATGAGTATAACTGATGTAAACTTGTCGGCTGCTAGTGATAAGCCCCGCCTATAATAATGTGTAGCTGCTAACGGCGATTAGCCTTTAAGGGGTTACCCAAATACATGTTAGTTAAAGAATATATTTATTCCAAATAAAAATCCCTATATAAAAAGAAGACTATCAATATTATTTTTTATCAAAAAGACACCTTTTTAAAAAAAAATAATAAGGAAAGTCATTTAAGGATAAAACAGCTGATAAGAAAAAACAATGATTTCTTAGAAATATGGCATATAATATTAATGTCCCATGTTGTTTGAAATCAAATTTTCAAAAGTCATAACAATCATTCTAAATAGAGAGCTATTGGTGCTTCTATATATCTGCTACTGTAAGTACTCAATATGATAACTTCACACACACAAACACATACAACGTGTGATTAACGCCATTTTGTTTAAAGCAAGGCGGAGCATATTCCTGCTGACTGAAGAAAGACAAACTTTTACAGTCATAATACACTACATACACAAGTAAAATACAACATACCTGGCCCAATTTAATGATGTAATACCTCCAATTATGCGAATAACTAATCGTGTACCGAAGCATTATTGTGCTTTTATGTGGTCTGTGAATTGCGCGCGCATGCTTATGCCATATGATTTTTACTTGTTGAAACTCTATACGCCACTTCTGGAAAATTGTTACATGTGTTTATTTTAAGAGTTTCAGCATTGTGCATCTAATTAAACAAGAGCTGTCAGAAGACAACTTGTCTCTGTGTGTTCGTTGGTGATGGTGAACTCGCATGTGAAGGTTCATTCACATCCAATGAGTGGTTGCATAGATATCTTAAACTTAAGCACAACTAAACTCAAAGTTTAACCTGGGTATCTAAGTCCAAAAACGGCCATAACTGTGCCAAAAAGCAATCCAAAGTTATGGTTCTTGTGTATGTGTGTTTCATTGATGATTGGTGAACACACATGTGAAGGTTCATTCACATCCAATAAGTGGTTGCATAGATATCTTAAACTTAAACGCAACTAAACGCAAAGTTTAACCTTGGTTTCTAAGTCCAAAAAGGGCCATAACTGTGCCGAAATGCAATCCAGAGGTGTGGTTCTTATCTCTGTGTGTTTCATTGGTGATGGTAAAGACACATGCAAAGTTTCATTGACATGCAATAAGTGGTTGCATAGATAACTGAAACTTAAACGCAAAAGTTTAACCTGGGTGTCTACAGACGACGCCGACAACGCCGGGGTCATGACAATAGCTCTCCTTGGACTTCCGGCGAGCTAATAAAAAGTCTTCATCTATTTAATAATGATAAGTCTCTATATGCAACAATAAATCAATATATGAGGCTCCTTTTAGGAGAATTTATCAAAACTTCACTGTTACAAGTCACTATTTGAAATTCAGAGGCTTGGGTTTAATACATTCAAAAAATTAATAACTGTGGAACAACTCTTCTTTAATTTAACGAATTTTACTTTTCAGAGGATGCTTGAGAAGTGATTTTAAACTACAAATCCATGCATACATCCCAGACAATCATAGAATAACAGTCTCCCCATTCTAATCATTTAATGCTTAATAAAAACAATTATAATTGGCAGTTGGCAGTGATTAATGGTATATAAACGCACACACTTTCTGAAACAGAGGACATTATGTAGCACTGTCATGACTTTGCTATCCCACTGAACCCCCTTCATCTGAGGAGTTATGCACTGCCTGCAAACAAGAAGACTGGCTACACCAGCTATTTGTTAACATTACTTACTTTTGATATGCTAAATAAAATCATACCATACCTTGTTGTGATATTGTTGATTGATTGACTGAATATTTAGCGTCATTTTATGTCATCGAGGGCTAACAGACGATCAGTTAACCTAACCACTGTTTCCTGGAATTCTGGAAGGTTAACCAGTACTCTTCAAGTAACTGATAACGTTTTCACTTGAATAAGCGGTTAGAGTCGAATGATAATGAGATGCAATGTCGTATATCAGTCATCGCGGAGACTGTGGCCGGGCGGAGATTCGAACTAACGATCCCTGGATTAATAGTCAGATGCCCTTACTGCTGAGCTTATCGATATTATTATTGTAATTTTAAAATGTGCACATAGGATACATACATATAAATAACAAGAAATGTCACTTTTAAGTTTCGCAGGCCCCCCCCCCCCCCCCCCCCACCCCCCCCCCCCCCCGCCATACAATTTCATGTGTGTGTTTTTTCATTAAAGCATGACCTTGACCTTTGTGTAACCTTGACCTTGGCACCTGATGTAATGGTCTGGGTATTTCAACAGTTTAATGCAGGTGAAACATTATCATGACATGATGATCGCTTGTGTCAAGCTATTTTAAAATCCCTAAATGTAAGTTACAGATCAATTGTTGATCAATTGATAAATTGAGCCAAGTGTTTTTGAAATCCATCCATGTGTGATAAAGTTAAAGGACAGACTTGAAATCTCAAACAGATTCAAAGTGTTGTCATACATATTCTTAGTGTGACCTTGACCTTTGAGGTCTAAGTCTTACTTATGACACATCGTCATGCCATCTTGATAAATTGAGCCAAGTTAAAGACAAAAGTTACAGACCAGACACGCAATATCAAACAAATTGATAGTGTGACCTTGACCTTTGAGGAAAGGTTCTGGGTCTTACATGCGACACTTAATTATGTCATGTTGATCAACTGAGCCAAGTGTTTTTAAAATTTATCAATAGATGACAAAGTTACAGATCAGACAAGAAATTTCACACAGACTGAAAGTGTCATCAAACAAAATCAAATTGTGACCTTGACCTTTGAAGCGGGATTCTGGGTGTAACGCGCAATACATCGTCATGTGATGTTGATCATTTGTAGCTAGTATAAACAAAACCCATCTATGCATGACAAAGCTACAGGCACGAAATCTAAAACAGACTGAAAGTGTTGTCAAATAAACTCAAAGTGTGACCTTGACCTTTGAGGTATGAGTATGGGTCTTACTCGCGACACGTTGTCATGTTATGTTGATCATTTGTAGTAAGTATTTGAAAAATCTTTCTATGCATGACAAAGTTACAGGTCGGACAGGAAATCTCACACAGACTCAGTGTTGTCAAACAAACTCAAATTGTGATCTTGAAACGAATGAGTAATATCACTTATTCGAATGAGTGATATCACCTATTCAAAATGAATTTAGACATTGATTTCTCCCAAAGATGTTAATATACTTAATAAAATATAGATGTAGATCTATAGCGAGAATAAAATGGAAATATCAAATATATTGTGTAAAAAAGTATTGTGTTATAAAATAAATATTATTGTGAATGTAGAATATATATTGGCTTATTCTTTAATCATTTTATAAGACCATTTATTTTGGCGGCTAAGGGTCCTCTTCTGTCGGCTGCAATCAAACAAGATGGCTACCGGTTCCATGCAAGGCATGATAAATAATTTAAGCAGCGATCAGTCTGTTTTTTCTTGCTTGATAAATCGAATGAGTGATATCACTTATTCGAATGAGTGATATAACATATTTGAATTAGTGATATCACCTATTCGAATGAGTGATATCACTTATTGAGGTTAAATAGTAAAACGACACCCCATAGAGATGTATGTTAGGTGATGCTAGTTGTGAGATAAGATATGCTTATGTAAGTGTTAGATAATCATATATCAAAATTGTGAAATGCGTGTTAGGTGATAGATGAGAATTGTGAGATGTGTGTTATGTGACGTTAGTTGTGAGATAAGAAATCAGAATTGCGAGATGCGTGTTAGATAATCATATATCAAAATTGTGAAATGCGTGTTATGTGATAGATGAGAATTGTGAGATGTGTGTTATGTGACGTTAATTGTGAGATAAGAAATCAGAATTGCGAGATGCGTGTTAGATAATCATATATCAAAATTGTGAAATGCGTGTTATGTGATAGATGAGAATTGTGAGATGTGTGTTATGTGACGTTAGTTGTGAGATAAGAAATCAGAATTGCGAAATGCGTGTTAGATAATCATATATCAAAATTGTGAAATGCGTGTTATGTGATAGATGAGAATTGTGAGATGTGTGTTGTGTGACGTTAGTTGTGAGATAAGAAATCAGAATTGCGAGATGCGTGTTAGATAATCATATATCAAAATTGTGAAATGCGTGTTATGTGATAGATGAGAATTGTGAGATGTATGTTATGTGACGTTAATTGTGAGATAAGAAATCAGAATTGCGAGATGCGTGTTAGATAATCATATATCAAAATTGTGAAATGCGTGTTATGTGATAGATGAGAATTGTGAGATGTGTGTTGTGTGACGTTAGTTGTGAGATAAGAAATCAGAATTGCGAGATGCGTGTTAGATAATCATATATCAAAATTGTGAAATGCGTATTAGGTGATAGATGAGAATTGTGAGATGTGTGTTATGTGACGTTAGTTGTGAGATAAGAAATCAGAATTGCGAGATGCGTGTTAGATAATCATATATCAAAATTGTGAAATGCGTGTTAGGTGATAGATGAGAATTATGAGATGTGTGTTATGTGACGTTAGTTGTGAGATAAGAAATCAGAATTGCGAGATGCGTGTTAGATAATCATATATCAAAATTGTGAAATGCGTATTAGGTGATAGATGAGAATTGTGAGATGTGTGTTATGTGACGTTAGTTGTGAGATAAGAAATCAGAATTGCGAGATGCGTGTTAGATAATCATATATCAAAATTGTGAAATGCGTGTTATGTGATAGATGAGAATTGTGAGATGTGTGTTATGTGACGTTAGTTGTGAGATAAGAAATCAGAATTGCGAGATGCGTGTTAGATAATCATATATCAAAATTGTGAAATGCGTATTAGGTGATAGATGAGAATTGTGAGATGTGTGTTAGGTGACGTAAGTTGTGAGATAAGAAATCAGAATTGCGAGATGCGTGTTAGATAATCATATATCAAAATTGTGAAATGCGTATTAGGTGATAGATGAGAATTGTGAGATGTGTGTTATGTGACGTTAGTTGTGAGATAAGAAATCAGAATTGCGAGATGCGTGTTAGATAATCATATATCAAAATTGTGAAATGCGTGTTATGTGATAGATGAGAATTGTGAGATGTGTGTTATGTGACGTTAGTTGTGAGATAAGAAATCAGAATTGCGAGATGCGTGTTAGATAATCATATATCAAAATTGTGAAATGCGTATTAGGTGATAGATGAGAATTGTGAGATGTGTGTTAGGTGACGTTAGTTGTGAGATAAGAAATCAGAATTGCGAGATGCGTGTTAGATAATCATATATCAAAATTGTGAAATGCGTATTAGGTGATAGATGAAAATTATGAGATGTGTGTTATGTGACGTTAGTTGTGAGATAAGAAATCAGAATTGCGAGATGCATGTTAGATAATCATATATCAAAATTGTGAAATGCGTATTAGGTGATAGATGAAAATTGTGAGATGTGTGTTATGTGACGTTAGTTGTGAGATAAGAAATCAGAATTGCGAGATGCGTGTTAGATAATCATATATCAAAATTGTGAAATGCGGGTTATGTGATAGATGAGAATTGTGAGATGTGTGTTATGTGACGTTAGTTGTCAGATAAGAAATCAGAATTGCGAGATGCGTGTTAGATAATCATATATCAAAATTGTGAAATGCGTGTTAGGTGATAGATGAGAATTGTGAGTTGTGTGTTATGTGACGTTAGTTGTGAGATAAGAAATCAGAATTGCGAGATGCGTGTTAGATAATCATATATCAAAATTGTGAAATGCGTGTTAGGTGATAGATGAGAATTGTGAGATGTGTGTTATGTGACGTTAGTTGTGAGATAAGAAATCAGAATTGCGAGATGCGTGTTAGATAATCATATATCAAAATTGTGAAATGCGTATTAGGTGATAGATGAGAATTGTGAGATGTGTGTTATGTGACGTTAGTTGTGAGATAAGAAATCAGAATTGCGAGATGCGTGTTAGATAATCATATATCAAAATTGTGAAATGCGTATTAGGTGATAGATGAGAATTGTGAGATGTGTGTTATGTGACGTTAGTTGTGAGATAAGAAATCAGAATTGCGAGATGCGTGTTAGATAATCATATATCAAAATTGTGAAATGCGTATTAGATGATAGATGAGAATTGTGAGATGTGTGTTAGGTGACGTTAGTTGTGACTAATTATGTATTTAAAATGCAATCAAGAGTTATGATTCTTGTCTCTATGAGTTTCCTAGAGGATGTTGAACTGAAGTTTCATTCATGTCCAATGAAAGGATGATGAAATAAGTAAAAAAAATTAAAAATCTCTAACCAAATTTCCAAAAGTCCAAAAGGGTCATAACTCTGTAAAAATGCAACCCAGAGTTATGGAAAAAGAAGACTATCAATATTATTTTTTATCAAAAAGACACCTAAGTAACTGATAACGTTTTCACTTGAATAAGCGGTTAGAGTCGAATGATAATGAGATGCAATGTCGTATATCAGTCATCGCGGAGACTGTGGCCGGGCGGAGATTCGAACTAACGATCCCTGGATTAATAGTCAGATGCCCTTACTGCTGAGCTTATCGATATTATTATTGTAATTTTAAAATGTGCACATAGGATACATACATATAAATAACAAGAAATGTCACTTTTAAGTTTCGCAGGCCCCCCCCCCCCCCCCACCCCCCCCCCCCCCCCGCCATACAATTTCATGTGTGTGTTTTTTCATTAAAGCATGACCTTGACCTTTGTGTAACCTTGACCTTGGCACCTGATGTAATGGTCTGGGTATTTCAACAGTTTAATGCAGGTGAAACATTATCATGACATGATGATCGCTTGTGTCAAGCTATTTTAAAATCCCTAAATGTAAGTTACAGATCAATTGTTGATCAATTGATAAATTGAGCCAAGTGTTTTTGAAATCCATCCATGTGTGATAAAGTTAAAGGACAGACTTGAAATCTCAAACAGATTCAAAGTGTTGTCATACATATTCTTAGTGTGACCTTGACCTTTGAGGTCTAAGTCTTACTTATGACACATCGTCATGCCATCTTGATAAATTGAGCCAAGTTAAAGACAAAAGTTACAGACCAGACACGCAATATCAAACAAATTGATAGTGTGACCTTGACCTTTGAGGAAAGGTTCTGGGTCTTACATGCGACACTTAATTATGTCATGTTGATCAACTGAGCCAAGTGTTTTTAAAATTTATCAATAGATGACAAAGTTACAGATCAGACAAGAAATTTCACACAGACTGAAAGTGTCATCAAACAAAATCAAATTGTGACCTTGACCTTTGAAGCGGGATTCTGGGTGTAACGCGCAATACATCGTCATGTGATGTTGATCATTTGTAGCTAGTATAAACAAAACCCATCTATGCATGACAAAGCTACAGGCACGAAATCTAAAACAGACTGAAAGTGTTGTCAAATAAACTCAAAGTGTGACCTTGACCTTTGAGGTATGAGTATGGGTCTTACTCGCGACACGTTGTCATGTTATGTTGATCATTTGTAGTAAGTATTTGAAAAATCTTTCTATGCATGACAAAGTTACAGGTCGGACAGGAAATCTCACACAGACTCAGTGTTGTCAAACAAACTCAAATTGTGATCTTGAAACGAATGAGTAATATCACTTATTCGAATGAGTGATATCACCTATTCAAAATGAATTTAGACATTGATTTCTCCCAAAGATGTTAATATACTTAATAAAATATAGATGTAGATCTATAGCGAGAATAAAATGGAAATATCAAATATATTGTGTAAAAAAGTATTGTGTTATAAAATAAATATTATTGTGAATGTAGAATATATATTGGCTTATTCTTTAATCATTTTATAAGACCATTTATTTTGGCGGCTAAGGGTCCTCTTCTGTCGGCTGCAATCAAACAAGATGGCTACCGGTTCCATGCAAGGCATGATAAATAATTTAAGCAGCGATCAGTCTGTTTTTTCTTGCTTGATAAATCGAATGAGTGATATCACTTATTCGAATGAGTGATATAACATATTTGAATTAGTGATATCACCTATTCGAATGAGTGATATCACTTATTGAGGTTAAATAGTAAAACGACACCCCATAGAGATGTATGTTAGGTGATGCTAGTTGTGAGATAAGATATGCTTATGTAAGTGTTAGATAATCATATATCAAAATTGTGAAATGCGTGTTAGGTGATAGATGAGAATTGTGAGATGTGTGTTATGTGACGTTAGTTGTGAGATAAGAAATCAGAATTGCGAGATGCGTGTTAGATAATCATATATCAAAATTGTGAAATGCGTGTTATGTGATAGATGAGAATTGTGAGATGTATGTTATGTGACGTTAATTGTGAGATAAGAAATCAGAATTGCGAGATGCGTGTTAGATAATCATATATCAAAATTGTGAAATGCGTGTTATGTGATAGATGAGAATTGTGAGATGTGTGTTATGTGACGTTAGTTGTGAGATAAGAAATCAGAATTGCGAAATGCGTGTTAGATAATCATATATCAAAATTGTGAAATGCGTGTTATGTGATAGATGAGAATTGTGAGATGTGTGTTGTGTGACGTTAGTTGTGAGATAAGAAATCAGAATTGCGAGATGCGTGTTAGATAATCATATATCAAAATTGTGAAATGCGTGTTATGTGATAGATGAGAATTGTGAGATGTATGTTATGTGACGTTAATTGTGAGATAAGAAATCAGAATTGCGAGATGCGTGTTAGATAATCATATATCAAAATTGTGAAATGCGTGTTATGTGATAGATGAGAATTGTGAGATGTGTGTTGTGTGACGTTAGTTGTGAGATAAGAAATCAGAATTGCGAGATGCGTGTTAGATAATCATATATCAAAATTGTGAAATGCGTATTAGGTGATAGATGAGAATTGTGAGATGTGTGTTATGTGACGTTAGTTGTGAGATAAGAAATCAGAATTGCGAGATGCGTGTTAGATAATCATATATCAAAATTGTGAAATGCGTGTTAGGTGATAGATGAGAATTATGAGATGTGTGTTATGTGACGTTAGTTGTGAGATAAGAAATCAGAATTGCGAGATGCGTGTTAGATAATCATATATCAAAATTGTGAAATGCGTATTAGGTGATAGATGAGAATTGTGAGATGTGTGTTATGTGACGTTAGTTGTGAGATAAGAAATCAGAATTGCGAGATGCGTGTTAGATAATCATATATCAAAATTGTGAAATGCGTATTAGGTGATAGATGAGAATTGTGAGATGTGTGTTATGTGACGTTAGTTGTGAGATAAGAAATCAGAATTGCGAGATGCGTGTTAGATAATCATATATCAAAATTGTGAAATGCGTGTTATGTGATAGATGAGAATTGTGAGATGTGTGTTATGTGACGTTAGTTGTGAGATAAGAAATCAGAATTGCGAGATGCGTGTTAGATAATCATATATCAAAATTGTGAAATGCGTATTAGGTGATAGATGAGAATTGTGAGATGTGTGTTAGGTGACGTTAGTTGTGAGATAAGAAATCAGAATTGCGAGATGCGTGTTAGATAATCATATATCAAAATTGTGAAATGCGTATTAGGTGATAGATGAAAATTATGAGATGTGTGTTATGTGACGTTAGTTGTGAGATAAGAAATCAGAATTGCGAGATGCATGTTAGATAATCATATATCAAAATTGTGAAATGCGTATTAGGTGATAGATGAAAATTGTGAGATGTGTGTTATGTGACGTTAGTTGTGAGATAAGAAATCAGAATTGCGAGATGCGTGTTAGATAATCATATATCAAAATTGTGAAATGCGGGTTATGTGATAGATGAGAATTGTGAGATGTGTGTTATGTGACGTTAGTTGTCAGATAAGAAATCAGAATTGCGAGATGCGTGTTAGATAATCATATATCAAAATTGTGAAATGCGTGTTAGGTGATAGATGAGAATTGTGAGTTGTGTGTTATGTGACGTTAGTTGTGAGATAAGAAATCAGAATTGCGAGATGCGTGTTAGATAATCATATATCAAAATTGTGAAATGCGTGTTAGGTGATAGATGAGAATTGTGAGATGTGTGTTATGTGACGTTAGTTGTGAGATAAGAAATCAGAATTGCGAGATGCGTGTTAGATAATCATATATCAAAATTGTGAAATGCGTATTAGGTGATAGATGAGAATTGTGAGATGTGTGTTATGTGACGTTAGTTGTGAGATAAGAAATCAGAATTGCGAGATGCGTGTTAGATAATCATATATCAAAATTGTGAAATGCGTATTAGGTGATAGATGAGAATTGTGAGATGTGTGTTATGTGACGTTAGTTGTGAGATAAGAAATCAGAATTGCGAGATGCGTGTTAGATAATCATATATCAAAATTGTGAAATGCGTATTAGATGATAGATGAGAATTGTGAGATGTGTGTTAGGTGACGTTAGTTGTGAGATAAGAAATCAGAATTGCGAGATGCGTGTTAGATAATCATATATCAAAATTGTGAAATGCGTGTTAGGTGATAGATGAGAATTGTGAGATGTGTGTTATGTGACGTTAGTTGTGAGATAAGAAATCAGAATTGCGAGATGCGTGTTAGATAATCATATATCAAAATTGTGAAATGCGTGTTAGGTGATAGATGAGAATTGTGAGATGTGTGTTATGTGACGTTAGTTGTGAGATAAGAACTCAGAATTGCGAGATGCGTGTTAGATAATCATATATCAAAATTGTGAAATGCGTGTTAGGTGATAGATGAGAATTGTGAGATGTGTGTTATGTGACGTTAGTTGTGAGATAAGAAATCAGAATTGCGAGATGCGTGTTAGATAATCATATATCAAAATTGTGAAATGCGTGTTAGGTGATAGATGAGAATTGTGAGATGTGTGTTGTGTGACGTTAGTTGTGAGATAAGAAATCAGAATTGCGAGCTGCGTGTTAGATAATCATATATCAAAATTGTGAAATGCGTATTAGGTGATAGATGAGAATTGTGAGATGTGTGTTGTGTGACGTTAGTTGCGAGATAAGAAATCAGAATTGCGAGATGCGTGTTAGATAATCATATATCAAAATTGTGAAATGCGTGTTATGTGATAGATGAGAATTGTGAGATGTGTGTTATGTGACGTTAGTTGTGAGATAAGAAATCAGAATTGCGAGATGCGTGTTAGATAATCATATATCAAAATTGTGAAATGCGTGTTAGGTGACAGATGAGAGTTGTGAGATGTGTGTTAGGTGATGCTCATTGTGAGATAATATATGCGAATTGTGAGATGGCTGTTAGGAGATAATATTTGTGAGATAAGAATAGAATTGTGAAATGCGTCTTTGGTGATGACAGTTGTGAAATGAGAGACGATAATTGTGAAAAGCGTATTCGGTGATGATAAATGCGAGATGAGAGATAGGAACTGTAAGATGTTTGCAAGTATATGATATATGTGAGGTGTGTGTTAGGTGATGATAGTTGTGAGATAAGAAATCAGAACTGCAAAAAAACGTGCTAGATGATGATAGACGAGAATGTGAAATTTACATGTTAGGAGATGATAGCTATGATGTAAAAATAGTGAAATGCGTGTAAGGTGATGATAGTTGTGAGATAAGAGAAGATAATTGTGAGATGCGTGTTAGGTGAAGATAGTTGTAAGATAAGAGATGAGAATTGTGAGATACGTGTTAGGTGATGATAGTTGTGAGATAAGAGATGAGAATTGTGAGATACGTGTTAAGTGACGATAGTTGTGAGATAAGAGATGAGAATTGAGATGCGTGTTAGGTTATAATAGATGAGAGTTGTAAAATGCGTGTAAGGTGATGATAGTTGTGAGATAAGAGATGAGAAGTGTGAGATGCGTCTTAGGTTATGATAGATGAGAGTTGTGAAATGCGTGTTAGGTTATGATAGTTGTGAGATAAGAGATGAGAATTGTGAAATGCGTGTTAGGTTATGATAGTTGTGAGATAAGAGATGAGAATTATGAGATGTGTGTTAGGTGATGATAGTTGTGAGATAAGAGATGAGAATTGTGAAAAATTTAATGCGTGTTAGAAGATGAAAGTTGTGAGATAAAAGATGAGAATTGTGAAATGCGTGTTAGATGATGATAGTTGTGAGATAAGGGACGAGAATTGTGAAATGTGTGTTAGGTGATGATAGTTGTGAGATAAGGGATGAGAGTTGTAAAATGCGTGTTAGGTGATGATAGTTATGAGATAACAGATGAGAATTGTGAAATGTGTGTAAGATTATGATAGTTGAGAGATAACAGATGAGAATTATGAAATGTGTGTTAGATTATTATAGTTGAGAGATAACAGATGAGAAAGTTGAGAGATAACAGATGAGAATTGTGGAATGTGTGTTAGGTGATGATAGTTGAGAAACAACAGATGAGAATTGTGAAATGTGTATTAGAATATGATAGTTGAGAGATAACAGATGAGAATTGTGAAATGTTTGTTAGGTGATGATAGTTATGAGAAAACAGATGAGAATTGTTTAATGTATGTTAGATTATGATAGTTGAGACATAACAGATGAGAATTGTGAAATGTTTGTTAGATTATGATAGTTGAGGGATAACAGATGAGAATTGTGAAATGTGTGTTAGATAATGATAGTTGTGAGATAACAGATGAGAATTGTGAAATGTGTGTTAGATTATGATAGTTGTGAGATGAGAATTGTGAGATGTGTGTTACGTGGTGATAGTTGTGAGATAAGAAATGAGAATTGCGAGATGCGTGTTAGATTATGATAGTTGTGAGATAACAGATGAGAATTGTGAGATACATATTAGATGGTGATAGTTGAAAGGAGTTGCGAGGTACGTGTTGCGTGATGATAGATGCAAGATGAGATATGAGAATTGTGTGATGTCTTTTAGATGATGCTAGTTATGAGAGATGGGATCTGCGAGATGCTTGTAAGAAGATGATCTTTGTGTATGAGAATTGCGAGATGTTTGTTTGTTTATAAAAAAAATGTGAGATGAGAATTGTGAGATGCATGTTAGGAGATTATATTTATGAGATAAAATTGTGAGCTGGATGTTAGGTGACAATAGGTGAGAATTGTGAGACTAGTGTTAGGTGATGATAATTGTGAGATAAGAGATAAGAATTGTGGGATGCTTAGTATTAGACGATATATGTGAGATATGTGTTAAGTGATGATAGTTGTGAGAACAGAGATAATAATTGCCAGACAGATGTAAGATGTTAATAGATGAGAATTGTGAAATGGATGTTAGGTGACGATAGGTGAAAATTGTGAGACTCATTTTAGGTGATGATAATTGTGAGATAGGAGATAAGAATTGTGAGATGCTTGTTATTGGATGATATATGCGAGATGAAAATTGTGATATGTGTTAAGTGATGATAGTTGTGAGATAAGAGATAAGAATTGCCATATAAATGTAAGATTATAATAGATGAGAATCGTGAAATGGATGATAGGTGGTGATAGGTATTAGCTGTGATATCACGAGTTGTTTTCCCTGATATGACTTAACTCGCTAAGTAAAAGTGTACACGTTCTTTTTTAATATACCATTGCTGTCATGTTTTATTTCTGTATTTATTATTAATGGGAATAGTCATAACTAGTGTTCAACTTGTTAAGACTGATGACTCGACTCCATTGTACACTTTACGGCAGTAAATTATGTTTAAATCATTCGCCCTTAAGCAAAAGGTCCCAGATTTGATGCTTTTAGACTGGTTCCAGTAAATCTGCATATGGTTTATTAACTTAAATACTTTAAATCTTTTCCTAATTATGTATTTAAAATGCAATCAAGAGTTATGATTCTTGTCTCTATGAGTTTCCTAGAGGATGTTGAACTGAAGTTTCATTCATGTCCAATGAAAGGATGATGAAATAAGTAAAAAAAATTAAAAATCTCTAACCAAATTTCCAAAAGTCCAAAAGGGTCATAACTCTGTAAAAATGCAACCCAGAGTTATGGTTCTTATATCTGTGCGTTCCATTGATGATACTTAACATACAAGTGAAGTTTCATTCATATTGAATGAGTAGTTGCATAGATATCTTACCTGATAAAAAACTTTAATCTGAAAAATTAAGTCCAAAAAAGGGCCAGAAATTTGCCAAAATGCAACCCAGAGTTATGGTTCTTGTATCTGTGTTACATCGATTATGTTGAACACACATGTGAAGTTTAATTTTAAACATCAGACAAATATGTTAAATTTAGATCATGCCTCGTAACTGCCAGCAGAGCTAACAATACCAAAATAGACCAAGAAAAAGCATTATTTCCCCCCGTTTCCCCATAGTATTCATATGAAAAAAGCAAAATCCCTTACTGGGATCCTACATTTGAACAAAGTAAACTCAAAGGAATAATTTAAACTAAGTATTAATGAATTGGGCTCACAAAGTCTTGAGCATTTATTTAAATTACCTTTGGGTCCCTGTTGAATGACGCAGTCTAACCTGTTATGACAAAACAATGCTTCAGTCATCAATATTTTTGGAATAATACCAACAAGAGCTGTCGCAGGGACAACCCTCTTGTCTATTTGAATATTTGTCACAAAAGAAAACATTTGATTGAGAATGGTGATAAATTCAAGCAAATAAGAGTTATCCAACTTACAAAATTGAGGTCTTAATTGCAATACCTTGTACAAGTGGTTGGTGGGATATGGACTTGATGGTACTTGCACGTAAAACTTTAACCAGAATTTCTATGTCAAACAAGGGCAATAACTCACATTATATTCAAGCAAAAGTTATGTTACTTCATTATTTTAACAGATTTTATGACTGGGAAGTCTTGTATTGAGTTTTAGTCAAATAAATTGAGTGGTTGGTGAGATATTGACTCCATAGTACTTGCATGCGAAACTTTAACCAGATTTTCTAAGTAAAATAAAGGCAATTATATGTATTATATTCAAACAAGAGATTTCTAACTTAGTTATTGTAGCAGGTTTGATGACTGGGAAGTCTTGTGTTTCAAGTCAATACATGCAATGGTTACCGACACAGGGACAAGGGTCATAACTGCTTTATATTCATGGTTACTGACAAGCAAGAGTTACCTATCTTAGTTATTGTATTAGGGTTGATGACTGGAAAGGCTCGTGTAAAGTTTCAAGTCAATACATGCAATGATTATGGACACAGGGACAAGGGTAATAACTGCTTATATTCATGGTTACTGACAAGCAAGAGTTACCTATCTTAGTGTAGTAGGGTGGCTTTTGTAAAGTTTCAAGTCAATACATGCAATGGTTAATGAGATAGAGACTTGCATGCAAAACTTCAACCAAGGTGTGATGTCGACACCCGGGTGAGAAGAACAGCTCTTACTCTCCGAATAGTAGTGCTAAAAATGAATGAGAAAAAACAAAATCAGGTTTTCCTACATAAATAATCAAAGTTCCCTTACTGGGCCTTTTATTTGCACAAGCTTGAAAACCCTACTCAAAAGGGATATTTATACCAAATATTAACAAATTTGACTGGTCAGTTCTGACATTTTTGAAAATACCATTTTTATCCATTTTTTTTTGGCCTCAATCCACAATAAGAACCCGGTCTCAATCGTTTTGTCACAACACTCCAGATGATCAAAATAATTCTCAAAATAGACGATGAAGATAATTTACTGTTTTCCCATGCAAAAAATTCGAAGTCCCCTTACTGAGCCCCAAAAGATCCTAGCAACTTCATTTGAACAAAGTTGGAATACCAAATATGAATGTATTTTACTCATTAATCATTTCTAGAGATTTTTAAAATTTCACAATTTTATCTCTCTTTGGATATCAAATCCCTTCGAAGGATCCAGTCTCAACTTAAATGAATATACAATGCTTCAGACAATATTAGAATGAATGAAGTCCCCTGAGTGACCAAACTTAATTAGATTATATAATACATGTACTCAAAATTCCAGAAAAACGAGATTGGCAATAGTTAAAATCTTTATTTGTTTTGAAGATGTAACAGATGCGTAGAAGAGTTGTGTGATAACAATACTATCCTTGTGCGGCTATCTGGATATCGAAAGAAAGTTTTCACTATATATCCATATAAAGAAAACCAGCCTCCCCTCCTGGCAACTATGTTTTTTGACAAATCGCAAAGGCTAGAACAACTTGGTAGAGATTCACTCATGGTAAATGTCAGCGAAATTACATCGAAATCAGGTCAGTAGATTCTGACAAGAAGGCTTTTGAGCTGCCTATATAGTAAACTAGCACCTCACTGAGGCGGTCATGTTTTTTAACAAATCACTACTGTTTGAACAAACTTGGTGAAGGGTCCTCCAAGGAACATTTCTGTGAAATTATTTTAAAATTGAGCCAGATTTTTTAAGTTTTTTCTATTTAAACTTGCCCCACCCCTTGGCAGCCATGTTTTTTTATGAATCAAGATGGCTTGAACAAACTTGGTAGAGGTCACCCAAGGAACATTTCTATGAAGTTATATCAAAGTTGTCCCAGTGGTTTCAGTGGAGCTGTTAGAAGCTAAAAGTCAACGACGGACGATAGACACCAGGCAATCACAAAAGCTCACCTGTGAGCCTTCAGCTCAGGTGAGCTAAAAAAAGAAACCCCTACACATATCAAGTATAAATACTTGTACATTTTTAAATGGAAATTTCCATTTCCAGAGTGGGGCAAAATTTCTCGAGGGTCATGGCTTGAACAAACCATAGAGAAACTCACGAGGTGATATTTCATGCAAAATATCATTGCTCCAGGCGTTCAAATTTTGGAGATTTTTTAAATTGTAATGAGAAAAAAAGATAAAAGCCACAGGAGCAGTGGCTAAATTTGACCAAAGTGTCATAATTTGAACAAACTCGAGAGCTTCATGTAACAATGCTTCACAGCAAATTTAGAAACAAGAGGCCCAAGAGGGCCTGAGGACGCTCTACTGACTCATAGTTGCCATAGCACTTTTTGAAGTTGTACTATGCAATAGAAACATCGGGGCGGGGTCATTTTTAACTCTAGGGACACCATTTGAACAAATCTAACAAAACTATAGTTCATTACTACATAAACAGTTTGAAAATCTGTTGGACCGTTCCTGAGAAGAAGACTTTTTAAGTTTTGGACTATTTTTAGGAGTGGTAGCCATCTTGAATATTAGATAGAAAAAATAAATCTTTTGTATTGTCTCCTATGCAATAGAAACATGCATGTGAAGTTTCAGTTTAATTGGCCTAGTGGTTTCAGAATAAATGAAAAAAAAAGAGAATTTTCTGTTTTCCCATTGTATCCCTACGTAAAATTCTAAGTCCCCTTACAGGGCCCCTATATATCTTAACCCCTAAATTCTTATCTGCAATCAAATCCCTACACTTAGGGATAATTTATATCAAATATGTACAAATCTGACATACCGGTTCTTAAGAAAACAATTTTACTAATTCCCAATTTGTACCCTTTTGGGGCCCCTCCTGACCCCTGAAGACATAGGAACCCAGTCATTTTTACAAATCTTAACCGCCTTTACCTAACAATGCTTTAGTGAAAATATAGGCAAAATTATTTCCATTTAAAAAAAAAAAAAAAAATATATTGACATGTGTCCCCTTATTGAACTCTCGGGGCAGGGTCATTTTTTACCCTAGGGACACCATTTGAACAAATCTAACAGAACTATAGTTGGTCATCATTACTACATAAACATTTTGAAAATTTGTTGGGCCGTTCATGAGAAGAAGATTTTTTAAGTTTTGGACTATTTTTAGTAATGGCGGCCATCTTGAATTTCAGATCGAAAAAAAAAAAATCTTTTGTATAGTCTCCTATGCAATAGAAACACCCATGTGAAGTTTCAGTTTAACTGGCCTAGTGGTTTCAGAACAGATGAAAGAAAAAGAGAATTTTCTGTTTACCCATAGTATCCCTATGTAAAATTCTAAGTCCCCTTATAGGGCCCCTATAAATTTTAGCCCCTTAATTCTTATCTGCAATGAAACCCCTACACATAGGGATAATTTATGCAAAATATGAACAAATCTGACATACCCGTTCTTAAGAAAACGAATTTAGTAATTCCCAATTTTTACCCTTTTGGGGCCCCTCCTGACCCCTAAAGACAGTGGAACCCAGGCATTTTTACAAATCTGAACTTCCTTCACTAAACAATGCTTCTGTGAACATATAGGTAAAATCATTTCCATTTTAAAAAAATAAAAATAAAAAGTATTATAATGACATGTATCCCCTAATTGAACCCTCGGGGCGGGGTCATATTTAACCCTAGGGACACCATTTGACAAATCTAACAAAACTATAGTTGGTCATCATTACTAAATAAACATTTTGAAAATCTGTTGGGCCGTTCACGAGAAGAAGATTTTTTAAGTTTTGGACTATTTTTAGTAACAGCGGCCATCTTGAATTTCAGATCGAAAAAAAAAAATTTCTGTAGAGTCTCCTATGCAATAGAAACACCCATGTGAAGTTTCAGTTTAATTGGCCCAGTGGTTTCAGAGAAAGTACTGCTAACAGACGACAAACGACAGACAACGCGCCATCGCATAAGCACTTCTGGCCTTTGGCCAGTAGAGCTAAAAATCAGTCGAGTGGTTTCAGGAGTTATTTGAAGCAAAAGTTAACGATTGAGACAACGGACACAGAACTATCACAATAGTTCATCTGTGAACCTTTGGCTCAGGTGAGGTAAAATAATACCATTGACAAGGCCATTCTTTTTGTTTTGCCATGCTTCTACTTGCCAACACTTGAAATCGCAACTAACCAAACTTTTTTATCGACTTCCAAGCGTTGTTCATGATATATTATGGTTGCATTATAACTGTGCAACTTTGGAGAGGATCAAATAAAAAAAATGTAGGTACTACACAGCATTCAAGGTCAAATATAGTGCAACCCTTTTGGTGTTTTAAGTGTCATAACTCCCAACATCTGATGATTTGGTCAATTCAAGAACTTGTCAGATTTAACTACTGTGTAAGTTTGGTGAGGGTCAAATTAACAAGAGGGCCAAGATCGTCCTATATCGCTCACCTGACTAACCTTCAGTCACCCAACTTAAGTAAATTATATAATACATGTACACTCAAAATTCCAGAAAAACGAGATGGGCAAGAATTTTGATTTGTTTTGAGATGTAACAGATGTGTAGAAGAGTTCAAATTTAATAGAGGTTCACCCGTGGTAAATGTCAGTGAAATTACATTGAAATCAGGTCAGTAGATTCTGACAAGAAGGCTTTTGAAGTTTTAACTATAGCTGCCTATATAGTAAACTAGCACCTCACTGTGGCAGTCATGTTTTTTAACAAATCACAACGGCTTGAACAAACTTGGTAAAGGGTCACCCAAGGAACATTTCTGCGAAATTGTTTAAAAATTGATCCAGTCGTTTCTGAAAAGAAGTTTTTACTATATAGTAAACTAACCCCACCCCCTTGCTGCCATGTTTTTTGACAAATTACTACGATTTGAACAAACTTGGCCAGGGTTCCTCCAAGAAACATTTCTGTGAAATTATTTTAAAATCGAGCCAGTAGTTTCTGACAAGAAGATTTTTTTTAAGTTTTTACTCATTAAACTCGCTCCGCCCCCTGGTCGCCATGTTTTTTGACAAATCAAGATTTTTTAAGTTTTTACTATAGCTGATATAGTCAACTAACCCCACCCCCTGGCCACCATGTTTTTTGACGAATCAAAATGGCTTGAACAAACTTGGTGGAGGTTCACCCAAGGAACATTTCTGTGAAATGTTTTTAAAATCAGGCAAGTAGTTTCTGACAAGAAGATTTTTTAAGTTTTTACTATAGCTTATACAGTAAACTAACCCCACCCCCTGGCTGCCATGTTTTTTGACGAATCAAGATGGCTTGAACAAACTTGGAAGAGGGTCACCCAAGGAACATTTCTGTAAAGTTATATCAAAATTGGCCCAGTAGTTTCAGAAGAAAAGTTGTTAGAAGCTAAAAGTCAATGACAGATGACGGACACCAGGCGATCACAAAAGCCTTTGAGCCTTGACTCAGGCGAGTTGAAAATGCAGGTGCTAGAGTGCACATAAGGTCAAATAGTGCAATTTTTTATGTTCCAATGGCACCAACATAAATTATGATTTGGCCAGTTCAAGAACTTGTCAGAGATATTATGGTTTAACAATTACTGTGAAAGACGAGAGGATCAAATAAAAAATGCAGGTACTAGAGTGCACAAAAACTGTTATCAGACGGACACTTGTGATCAGAATAGCTGACCTTTTGCTTTGCTCAGGTTAGCTAAAATACTTGGTTGGAGCAGAGCAAACAAATATTTATTACGGATGGCCCAATTATGAAAGTCAAGCTACAATGCAGGTGATAAACTGCACACAACTTTTAATGTCAAGGGCAAAGGGTGATCAGAATAACTTGCATCAGCAGAAACTGAAATAGCTCAAACAACAAGTTTTTCTTCTGTCATCTCCATTTATTGTAGGTAAACTTTTAATAGTATAACAACAAATCACAAGGACGACAGCAGACAACGCAATGTCTATTCATCAGCATCGTCCTCTTCCTCGTCCTCGTTGGTAATCTGGAAGTATCTGAGCTCGTATGTATCCTTCTGAGCTGCTACAACACGGAGCCAATCTCGCAAGTTGTTCTTCTTCAAGTACTTCTTGGTCAGGTACTTCAGGTATCTAAATAGACATAAATACAGATTTTAAAGATTGTTTAGGGAGTATATGAGGGGAAAAAACATTATAAACTATTATTAAACAGGTAAAAATACAGATCTCATTGTCATTATTAATATAATCTGAATGGCTTCTCATGTCAAATGTGACCAAATTGCTATTTTAATTGGTGTGGTAAACTTGAAACGAAATCCTCATTCTGAAAATAGACAGCACTGTAATACTGCTAGACAACCTTTGCATCATTATTCAGACTCTTTCTAAGATGAAACGTTTTTAAGTGTAAATTTCTATGATCAATCAAAATGAAATTGCACAACTCATTCAACACGTCAAAAACTATGTTGTAATTTTAAGCGTGAAGTCCATTTTATTCCAACCTAGGCATGTAGCCCTGGTTAGAAAATCCTTTTTCAATATATTGTTTTGGCATGTTTAAATACATATCCTTTTGGCAATACCGGGTCAGTCGGTGTATACATATATAGTCATGATATATTGGGATAAAATGTATTTGCCAATTTTAAAATTTTGGATAATTCCGATTCCTTTTAAACGATATGTTTTTCTTCAGAAGTCAAATCTACTGAAAACATAGAATGGTATAAAAAAATATCATTTAAGTGTTGATATTCATTATCTTTACAATACACAGCGACTTTGCGCTAGTTTGAACTGTGGTGGTATGAAATATTAGGTCAGTCCCAAAATTACCCCCTATACGCTCAATGCATTTTGGATAAACATAGGCTAGCTAAGTTTATTTTTTTGTTCAGTATTTTTTCCATTATTTAGAAATACAAGGGATCAAAAATAAATCCCTCCCTATTTACTTTAGTTAAGATTTCAGAAATAATAAAAAGTTGATTGATTGATTGAATATTTAGCATCATTTTTATGCCATCGAGGGCTAACAGACGATCAGTTAACCACTGTTTCCTGTGATTAACCAGTACCACACCCAGTCTCCGCAAGTAACTGATAACTTTCCCACTTGAATCAGTGGTGAGAGATGAATGGTAATGAGACACAATGTCATATCAATCATCACGGAGACTGTTCGAACTCACGACCCCTGGATTGATAGTTATACGCGTAACCGACTGAGCTAATCGGGCCCGGCATAAAAAGTTCAAATTATAACCGAAGTTTTTTTTTTTGTTTTTTTTTGAACCACCATTTGATGGTCCGTTTATTCTCCCCGTCATAGGTGTAAGGAGGTCGGGGAGGACCATCCTCCTTCACACCGTACAAAAAGCAAGCAATTATGAAGTAGTATATAATTATTATTTTAGTTGCTCTCTCATTCAACCATTCATTCTTAATATGTATATAGTATTTCTTCTATAATGTGACATTATTGAAAAAAAACATCAAAATATTTTTTTCTGTCTATTTAGGCAATATATCAATATTTTAAATGACGGGGTGTAGAAAAAAATGTAGTGGGGGGGGGGATTTTGCCATGTGAGGTTACACATTTGTTTTAAACATAGATTATATGTACATTTTAAACTATTTGTGTGGATACATTTGTACACAATTTAAATTATGATGAAATCAGTGTTTGTATAGTACCCCAATCTTCACTAAATTTATCAACGTACCATTCTTAATGTTAATCCACTTGTTTACCTCATACAATGCTCTCATATTTCCTATTAAATGAAATTTTGTTATTCAGACATCTGCTTGAGTAAATATATCTCTTAATGGCAAGTAGTAGGATATTTTCTGCTAATGCATTTTGGCTGTTTGATTTATTTCAAAAAATTAATTTGATTTCATTAAAGCAAAATTGGACATGTCTTTGCTCAAGATATTGTCTTATATCTGAAAACAATGCTCTTATATGATTACATTGCCAAAACAAATGTTGCAGTGTTTCTGTGTGTATATGACAGAAAGTACATTTTTCATCAGATTTGATATTGATTAAAGTTAAGTATCTATTTGTTGGGAGGATCCTGTGTAGAAGTCTATATTGCAACCATTGAAGCTGAGTATCTTTAGTTATTTGGAAAGGAATATTGTAGTATATTTTCCAGTCATTTTCATTTATGTTATATATTTCATTCCATCGACTTTGACCAGCTGGTCTGTCATTGTTTTTATTCAGAATGTCGTAAATTGGTTTAGTTCCCGACTTATTCTGTAACACTGGGTAGATATGAGATGGAATAAAAGGAGCTGGTTCTTTTGTATTATCATGTTCAAATCCATTTAATTTTTTAAATGTTTTTATTGAATGCAATATTCCATGAAAATGCAAATAGTTAATTTTAAGGTTTGTATTTTGTTCAAACTCTTCCTTAGTTAATAAATGTCCATTTTCATTAATAATATCATTTATATATCGGACTCCTTTGTTATACCAACTTTTAAGGAAAAAACTTTGCTTTCCAATTAATAGATTCTGATTGTAAAAAATTGGCATCTTGAGGAATTTTTCATATGTATCAACTTTGTTAGAATCTAATAAATTCATATATGCCTGCATGATATCTTTCCAGAATTCATTTTTAGTGGAATTAAGTAGCTTTTCAGGGTAATGTTTTCCACAAGATAATATTTTATCTATATCAAGAAAAGAATTTGTTAAATATTGCCACATTCCATCTGAATTTATAAGTCGCCTTATCCAAGTATTTTTTAGGCTTGCTATGAAAGCTTTTAAATTAATCATTTTTAATCCTCCTTCTGAATAATATTTTGTGACAACTACATTTTTTATCTTTGCGGATCCTTTCCATATGAACGTATAAAACATGTCATTAATATGTTTAATATAGGTGTCTGGCGGGTTTGGGAGAGAAATAAAAACAATGTCATATCAATCATCACGGAGACTGTTGCCGGGCGGGGGATTCGAACTCACGACCCCTGGATTGACAGTTATACGCGTAACCGACTGAGCTAATCGGGCCCGGCATAAAAAGTTCAAATTATAACCAAAGTTCATTCATTTGTGGATCAATATCAATTAACTAAATCTAACTAGACAAGTTTTTTCATCGTGATATCCCAGTCCAAGTTGTTAGTTTCAAAAAAGTTAATAAGGCCATTAACGATTATAAATTAATTGCTTGATTATCATCTAAATTTTTCTTAAAAACAGGGAGGGTGGTGGATTTTTTATTTATGTTTTTTTAAAATAATTTTTTTTAATGAAAATAAAAAGAGTTGGGACAGCATGAAAATTAGGTGTGTAGAACCTATTGACCCACTCACATTTGCAAAATGATTTCAGCGTGGCAAGTGAAGATTGATAAATACTCGTCTGGGGAGACAAGTCTGTTTTTGCTCAAGATATGTCACATATCCACCTGCATTAGCTCATGATGTGGATTATATTCCCAAACTATGTATCAGATATGTATAAAATTCTCAAAATTAATAAAAACACCCAATAACAAAAGTTGAAAGTGTTTCCCCCAGTTGCGTATACATGTACTATAGTCATTATACGCTATTATGGACTGTTCAATTTATGAAATAGATGTATTAAATCTTTTCATCCATGCTACTTTCCTGCTGTTTTTTCGAAAACAAATAAATATGGTGGCCAAACAATTGCTAATTACGTCTAAACAAGGAACATCTACTGGCTTATCAATGTCCATCGAGACCGAAAGTATGCAAGACACGATAATGCCAGCCGTAATACTTGCAGAGAAGCAAAAATCTAACACAGATAAAAATCATAATTTAGTCTCGATCATGTATCTCCCATGTGTGTCCCGCAAAATAATTATGGGCAGTAAGATTACATTTAATTTGTTTACACAGTTTTACTTTTATTATTATAAAACACAAACTCGAAATATTTGAATTTAGAGTAGAACATTGTTATTTAATTTTAAGTCTAAGAATAGCGACTTGTTGAATTTAACTTGATCATTGAAAAGAACAAAAAAATTTAGTGTAAGTGACAATTTACTAAGGGTGAATAACTTCTGTTGGTCACTAGCCCTACAGGGCGAGAAGACTACAAAATAATTATACACCCCCGTTTATTGCAAGTGAAAATTAGCATTTGAAGCTAAAAATAGTTTACCTCTTTGAGAATGGGACGTCTGCAGTCAGAATGACTTTGGATTTGCTCTTCTCCAGGGTGATATTGTTGCCCATGTTGTTGGTCTTGCCTGCAACCTTAATTCTTTCATTGAGGAATTTCTCCTGTAGCGATTCCAAAGCACACATGGATTAGGGAAGATAACCCTAATCCAGACTAGGGGAGGTCACCCTAGTCCAGACTAGGGAAGGTCACCCTAGTCCAGTATAAGTGAATAAGTTACAAGGTCAACAAATATAGGCAAAACTGATACATTAACAAAATTTCACAAATCGACTTGAAAGTGTACACAACTTAATTTATAACAATTTTCATATAAATACATTATCAAATCTCATCAAAAACATTTTTTTATAATTTTATTATTATTCAAACAGTTTTGAAGATTAGTTAATACATATTCTTCTATATGAACATCAACAAATTAGTATTCAACACCATCCGCAATATGTCAAGTTACAAAACACATCTAAAAATAAATTTTGACATCAAGCATCTGTACAAACAAAATCCCCCTACCCCATCCCTCAAAGTTGTGCTAAAAATTCCCCATGTCCTTCGAAAGCTTCAATCTGGCTTCTTTTGCCAAATATTTAAAAAAAAAGAAGAAAAATAAGAGCCTCCCCACCCAATTATATGCCTTCCCAAACTATGTAAAAAGGACCTGCATGTACTTATTACAACTTATTCCATCGTTCCACCTATTTCAACTTACAAAGCTTGCAACATCCATGATACCATCTTCTACTGGATGAGAACAGTCGAGGATATATCTGATGGCCAACTTCTTCTTCTTGCCTTTACCACCTTTAACAGATGCAGATTTGGCAGCTGGCTGCTTCTTGGCAACTTTCTGAAGAATGCAAGATACAAGTATTAAGTTTTCATATTTTGGATACGTATTGTTGTTGTTGTTGTTGTATGGTGTTTAGCGTCACTTTCAACAATTTTTCAGTCATATCGCGACGGTGTCTACAGTATTCTAAGCGCTGTCACATTGTAGTATCATGCCGCAGACAAGTGGTATGATACCCACCCTGTCACATTATACCGACACCAGACCAACCAGACCTAGAACTGTCTTCTAAGTGCTGAGCGCCAAGCAAGGAAGCTTCTAGTACCATTTTTAAAGTCTTTGGTATGACCCGGCCGGGGATCGAACCCACGACCTTCCGCATGCAAGGGGATACGTATTGAATTACAAACTTTTTTTGTTTAACCCTTTACTCCATAGATGCGCGTTTTAACGCACCAATCACAGAAAGCCTTTGAAAACAGTGCAGGAAGAGTTCAGATTGCTCGTAACAAGCAATCTGAACACTTCCTGCACTGTTTTCCACTCTGTCAGTTAATATAAACATAATTCACCCAATATTCAAAAGCCTTCTATATAAGGTGTCCAAAGGCGTCTATATGAAGTAAAGGGTTAAAAAATAAGACAAATCATACCCGTGACATATCCACAGACTTGCAGGAGAAGGTGCTTTCGTGTGAACACAAACTCATGATCAAATTATGACAATCATTGTTGGGCCATTTTGAAAAATAAGCGTGGATTTTTACATCTACAATTATTCTCGAGAATCATATTTAAAAACACTGGAAATCGATCAGGTGTACAAATACAAAAATATAATTTAAAAACAATCATATATGAAATAGTGTCATATCAATACTATTCGTCATAATATTTACAAGATGAACAAATTAGAAAAACAAATTAATTTTCTTGACCCGACGAATTTTCGATAACGATTTTTTTTTTCTAATTTGTTCATCTTGTTATGTTATGATGAATTGTATTGATAAAAAAGAAAAAAACATTTAATGAAAAATGAAGTAAATTAAACTAAAACTTTTACAATGCACTGCCATCTTAACCGATCATTCACACAACTTCCACACACGTGGGTACATTTACCCCACCCACCAATCCTATACGTATAAACATAAATTAATGTTTGCTCTTATGATTTTAAATACTTTTTCACAAATCTTAATATGACAATTTAAAACTTCAATGATAAACAATTAATCTACTGTGAAATTATTCGTTTTATTTCTTTTAAACGAAAAAAAAATCGATATTTAAGCGGAGCAAATTACGCACTGCTGGAGCCATTTTGTTTGGAAACCGGAAAGAAAGGACACGTGCCAGACTGCGCTTATATTTGAGCCGTGTGATATTCCGTTAACCAGACTAGTTCTGGTCCAACACTGCGCATGTCCGTTTAGTAATAAGCGCTCTGTGCAAATTTAGGTGTAACCCCACCATTGATTTTTGTTCTTTATTCTATAGTAAATAATAAAAGTTTGAAGGCTTGTCATTCATAGAGGGTCCCAAATGAAAGAAGTGAAACCTACATTTTACTGTTTGTCAACCTCTGCACTATCAAAATATGATGAGAAAAGTAGGGGTCATGTGTCATATAAGAGATTTTTTTTCTGCTCAGTGTGTACACTGGTGACAAAGTGAAAGTAGACTTCCGAAATCATGAATTCATACCCCAATTTCCAAGCATCATTTTTTTTTCTAAATTCACAATTCAAACATGACAATGCTATCAAAATGTTCAAAATACATCAATAATGCCATTCAAATAAAAAAATGAGCATTAAAATAAGGAAAATGCATTTTTAAAGAAGAAGAATTGAGGATTATTTATAACCGCCATTATGCGACTACCCCACGGAAGCACTTCCTTTTTGCAATGGTGGTACTATGCCTATAAGGAAACTCTTTTTTTTTTAATTACATAATTACCTCATTTTTGCTAAGTACTACCAATTTGAAGTAATACTGCCAAGTTGCAGCTATTAAATACTGAAACTTTTGTCAAAATACCACTTTTTACATGATCATTATATACAGGCGCGAGATGTTGACCGACATGCAATTTTGATGTGTTTGACTAATTTTACCCAAAAAAATTTTTTTTTACCTAATTCCATTAAAATTTTTGCACCAAAACAGTCTCATGATACACTGAAGACATTATCTTACCAAAATACATTATTCAATACAATGTACATGCTAAAAATTGCACATTTAAATCATCCAAAATAAAAAATCTTCAAAATTTTGTGATTTTTCATGAAATTTCAATGTAAATATGCACATATATGCTTTATTTGAGGCATACACTTGCCAAAATGTGTTTTTTTATGAAGCAAATGTCTCCAATTTGTCATTTAATACTATGAGAGTGTAGAAAAGAGGTTATTTTACCTACAATTAACATTTTGGAAAATCACCCCCATTTCACTCAAGTCTCTCTTATAGGTGTAACCCCACCATTGATTTTTGTTCTTTATTCTATAGTAAATAATAAAAGTTTGAAGGCTTGTCATTCATAGAGGGTCCCAAATGAAAGAAGTGAAACCTACATTTTACTGTTTGTCAACCTCTGCACTATCAAAATATGATGAGAAAAGTAGGGGTCATGTGTCATATAAGAGATTTTTTTTCTGCTCAGTGTGTACACTGGTGACAAAGTGAAAGTAGACTTCCGAAATCATGAATTCATACCCCAATTTCCAAGCATCATTTTTTTTTCTAAATTCACAATTCAAACATGACAATGCTATCAAAATGTTCAAAATACATCAATAATGCCATTCAAATAAAAAAATGAGCATTAAAATAAGGAAAATGCATTTTTAAAGAAGAAGAATTGAGGATTATTTATAACCGCCATTATGCGACTACCCCACGGAAGCACTTCCTTTTTGCAATGGTGGTACTATGCCTATAAGGAAACTCTTTTTTTTTTAATTACATAATTACCTCATTTTTGCTAAGTACTACCAATTTGAAGTAATACTGCCAAGTTGCAGCTATTAAATACTGAAACTTTTGTCAAAATACCACTTTTTACATGATCATTATATACAGGCGCGAGATGTTGACCGACATGCAATTTTGATGTGTTTGACTAATTTTACCCAAAAAAATTTTTTTTTACCTAATTCCATTAAAATTTTTGCACCAAAACAGTCTCATGATACACTGAAGACATTATCTTACCAAAATACATTATTCAATACAATGTACATGCTAAAAATTGCACATTTAAATCATCCAAAATAAAAAATCTTCAAAATTTTGTGATTTTTCATGAAATTTCAATGTAAATATGCACATATATGCTTTATTTGAGGCATACACTTGCCAAAATGTGTTTTTTTATGAAGCAAATGTCTCCAATTTGTCATTTAATACTATGAGAGTGTAGAAAAGAGGTTATTTTACCTACAATTAACATTTTGGAAAATCACCCCCATTTCACTCAAGTCTCTCTTATAGGTGTAACCCCACCATTGATTTTTGTTCTTTATTCTATAGTAAATAATAAAAGTTTGAAGGCTTGTCATTCATAGAGGGTCCCAAATGAAAGAAGTGAAACCTACATTTTACTGTTTGTCAACCTCTGCACTATCAAAATATGATGAGAAAAGTAGGGGTCATGTGTCATATAAGAGATTTTTTTTCTGCTCAGTGTGTACACTGGTGACAAAGTGAAAGTAGACTTCCGAAATCATGAATTCATACCCCAATTTCCAAGCATCATTTTTTTTTCTAAATTCACAATTCAAACATGACAATGCTATCAAAATGTTCAAAATACATCAATAATGCCATTCAAATAAAAAAATGAGCATTAAAATAAGGAAAATGCATTTTTAAAGAAGAAGAATTGAGGATTATTTATAACCGCCATTATGCGACTACCCCACGGAAGCACTTCCTTTTTGCAATGGTGGTACTATGCCTATAAGGAAACTCTTTTTTTTTTAATTACATAATTACCTCATTTTTGCTAAGTACTACCAATTTGAAGTAATACTGCCAAGTTGCAGCTATTAAATACTGAAACTTTTGTCAAAATACCACTTTTTACATGATCATTATATACAGGCGCGAGATGTTGACCGACATGCAATTTTGATGTGTTTGACTAATTTTACCCAAAAAAATTTTTTTTTACCTAATTCCATTAAAATTTTTGCACCAAAACAGTCTCATGATACACTGAAGACATTATCTTACCAAAATACATTATTCAATACAATGTACATGCTAAAAATTGCACATTTAAATCATCCAAAATAAAAAATCTTCAAAATTTTGTGATTTTTCATGAAATTTCAATGTAAATATGCACATATATGCTTTATTTGAGGCATACACTTGCCAAAATGTGTTTTTTTATGAAGCAAATGTCTCCAATTTGTCATTTAATACTATGAGAGTGTAGAAAAGAGGTTATTTTACCTACAATTAACATTTTGGAAAATCACCCCCATTTCACTCAAGTCTCTCTTATAGGTGTAACCCCACCATTGATTTTTGTTCTTTATTCTATAGTAAATAATAAAAGTTTGAAGGCTTGTCATTCATAGAGGGTCCCAAATGAAAGAAGTGAAACCTACATTTTACTGTTTGTCAACCTCTGCACTATCAAAATATGATGAGAAAAGTAGGGGTCATGTGTCATATAAGAGATTTTTTTTCTGCTCAGTGTGTACACTGGTGACAAAGTGAAAGTAGACTTCCGAAATCATGAATTCATACCCCAATTTCCAAGCATCATTTTTTTTTCTAAATTCACAATTCAAACATGACAATGCTATCAAAATGTTCAAAATACATCAATAATGCCATTCAAATAAAAAAATGAGCATTAAAATAAGGAAAATGCATTTTTAAAGAAGAAGAATTGAGGATTATTTATAACCGCCATTATGCGACTACCCCACGGAAGCACTTCCTTTTTGCAATGGTGGTACTATGCCTATAAGGAAACTCTTTTTTTTTTAATTACATAATTACCTCATTTTTGCTAAGTACTACCAATTTGAAGTAATACTGCCAAGTTGCAGCTATTAAATACTGAAACTTTTGTCAAAATACCACTTTTTACATGATCATTATATACAGGCGCGAGATGTTGACCGACATGCAATTTTGATGTGTTTGACTAATTTTACCCAAAAAAATTTTTTTTTACCTAATTCCATTAAAATTTTTGCACCAAAACAGTCTCATGATACACTGAAGACATTATCTTACCAAAATACATTATTCAATACAATGTACATGCTAAAAATTGCACATTTAAATCATCCAAAATAAAAAATCTTCAAAATTTTGTGATTTTTCATGAAATTTCAATGTAAATATGCACATATATGCTTTATTTGAGGCATACACTTGCCAAAATGTGTTTTTTTATGAAGCAAATGTCTCCAATTTGTCATTTAATACTATGAGAGTGTAGAAAAGAGGTTATTTTACCTACAATTAACATTTTGGAAAATCACCCCCATTTCACTCAAGTCTCTCTTATAGGTGTAACCCCACCATTGATTTTTGTTCTTTATTCTATAGTAAATAATAAAAGTTTGAAGGCTTGTCATTCATAGAGGGTCCCAAATGAAAGAAGTGAAACCTACATTTTACTGTTTGTCAACCTCTGCACTATCAAAATATGATGAGAAAAGTAGGGGTCATGTGTCATATAAGAGATTTTTTTTCTGCTCAGTGTGTACACTGGTGACAAAGTGAAAGTAGACTTCCGAAATCATGAATTCATACCCCAATTTCCAAGCATCATTTTTTTTTCTAAATTCACAATTCAAACATGACAATGCTATCAAAATGTTCAAAATACATCAATAATGCCATTCAAATAAAAAAATGAGCATTAAAATAAGGAAAATGCATTTTTAAAGAAGAAGAATTGAGGATTATTTATAACCGCCATTATGCGACTACCCCACGGAAGCACTTCCTTTTTGCAATGGTGGTACTATGCCTATAAGGAAACTCTTTTTTTTTTAATTACATAATTACCTCATTTTTGCTAAGTACTACCAATTTGAAGTAATACTGCCAAGTTGCAGCTATTAAATACTGAAACTTTTGTCAAAATACCACTTTTTACATGATCATTATATACAGGCGCGAGATGTTGACCGACATGCAATTTTGATGTGTTTGACTAATTTTACCCAAAAAAATTTTTTTTTACCTAATTCCATTAAAATTTTTGCACCAAAACAGTCTCATGATACACTGAAGACATTATCTTACCAAAATACATTATTCAATACAATGTACATGCTAAAAATTGCACATTTAAATCATCCAAAATAAAAAATCTTCAAAATTTTGTGATTTTTCATGAAATTTCAATGTAAATATGCACATATATGCTTTATTTGAGGCATACACTTGCCAAAATGTGTTTTTTTATGAAGCAAATGTCTCCAATTTGTCATTTAATACTATGAGAGTGTAGAAAAGAGGTTATTTTACCTACAATTAACATTTTGGAAAATCACCCCCATTTCACTCAAGTCTCTCTTATAGGTGTAACCCCACCATTGATTTTTGTTCTTTATTCTATAGTAAATAATAAAAGTTTGAAGGCTTGTCATTCATAGAGGGTCCCAAATGAAAGAAGTGAAACCTACATTTTACTGTTTGTCAACCTCTGCACTATCAAAATATGATGAGAAAAGTAGGGGTCATGTGTCATATAAGAGATTTTTTTTCTGCTCAGTGTGTACACTGGTGACAAAGTGAAAGTAGACTTCCGAAATCATGAATTCATACCCCAATTTCCAAGCATCATTTTTTTTTCTAAATTCACAATTCAAACATGACAATGCTATCAAATGTTCAAAATACATCAATAATGCCATTCAAATAAAAAAATGAGCATTAAAATAAGGAAAATGCATTTTTAAAGAAGAAGAATTGAGGATTATTTATAACCGCCATTATGCGACTACCCCACGGAAGCACTTCCTTTTTGCAATGGTGGTACTATGCCTATAAGGAAACTCTTTTTTTTTTAATTACATAATTACCTCATTTTTGCTAAGTACTACCAATTTGAAGTAATACTGCCAAGTTGCAGCTATTAAATACTGAAACTTTTGTCAAAATACCACTTTTTACATGATCATTATATACAGGCGCGAGATGTTGACCGACATGCAATTTTGATGTGTTTGACTAATTTTACCCAAAAAAATTTTTTTTTACCTAATTCCATTAAAATTTTTGCACCAAAACAGTCTCATGATACACTGAAGACATTATCTTACCAAAATACATTATTCAATACAATGTACATGCTAAAAATTGCACATTTAAATCATCCAAAATAAAAAATCTTCAAAATTTTGTGATTTTTCATGAAATTTCAATGTAAATATGCACATATATGCTTTATTTGAGGCATACACTTGCCAAAATGTGTTTTTTTATGAAGCAAATGTCTCCAATTTGTCATTTAATACTATGAGAGTGTAGAAAAGAGGTTATTTTACCTACAATTAACATTTTGGAAAATCACCCCCATTTCACTCAAGTCTCTCTTATAGGTGTAACCCCACCATTGATTTTTGTTCTTTATTCTATAGTAAATAATAAAAGTTTGAAGGCTTGTCATTCATAGAGGGTCCCAAATGAAAGAAGTGAAACCTACATTTTACTGTTTGTCAACCTCTGCACTATCAAAATATGATGAGAAAAGTAGGGGTCATGTGTCATATAAGAGATTTTTTTTCTGCTCAGTGTGTACACTGGTGACAAAGTGAAAGTAGACTTCCGAAATCATGAATTCATACCCCAATTTCCAAGCATCATTTTTTTTTCTAAATTCACAATTCAAACATGACAATGCTATCAAAATGTTCAAAATACATCAATAATGCCATTCAAATAAAAAAATGAGCATTAAAATAAGGAAAATGCATTTTTAAAGAAGAAGAATTGAGGATTATTTATAACCGCCATTATGCGACTACCCCACGGAAGCACTTCCTTTTTGCAATGGTGGTACTATGCCTATAAGGAAACTCTTTTTTTTTTAATTACATAATTACCTCATTTTTGCTAAGTACTACCAATTTGAAGTAATACTGCCAAGTTGCAGCTATTAAATACTGAAACTTTTGTCAAAATACCACTTTTTACATGATCATTATATACAGGCGCGAGATGTTGACCGACATGCAATTTTGATGTGTTTGACTAATTTTACCCAAAAAAATTTTTTTTTACCTAATTCCATTAAAATTTTTGCACCAAAACAGTCTCATGATACACTGAAGACATTATCTTACCAAAATACATTATTCAATACAATGTACATGCTAAAAATTGCACATTTAAATCATCCAAAATAAAAAATCTTCAAAATTTTGTGATTTTTCATGAAATTTCAATGTAAATATGCACATATATGCTTTATTTGAGGCATACACTTGCCAAAATGTGTTTTTTTATGAAGCAAATGTCTCCAATTTGTCATTTAATACTATGAGAGTGTAGAAAAGAGGTTATTTTACCTACAATTAACATTTTGGAAAATCACCCCCATTTCACTCAAGTCTCTCTTATAAGGAAACTCTTTTTTTTTAATTACATAATTACCTCATTTTTGCTAAGTACTACCAATTTGAAGTAATACTGCCAAGTTGCAGCTATTAAATACTGAAACTTTTGTCAAAATACCACTTTTTACATGATCATTATATACAGGCGCGAGATGTTGACCGACATGCAATTTTGATGTGTTTGACTAATTTTACCCAAAAAAATTTTTTTTTACCTAATTCCATTAAAATTTTTGCACCAAAACAGTCTCATGATACACTGAAGACATTATCTTACCAAAATACATTATTCAATACAATGTACATGCTAAAAATTGCACATTTAAATCATCCAAAATAAAAATCTTCAAAATTTGTGATTTTTCATGAAATTTCAATGTAAATATGCACATATATGCTTTATTTGAGGCATACACTTGCCAAAATGTGTTTTTTTATGAAGCAAATGTCTCCAATTTGTCATTTAATACTATGAGAGTGTAGAAAAGAGGTTATTTTACCTACAATTAACATTTTGGAAAATCACCCCCATTTCACTCAAGTCTCTCTTATAAGGAAACTCTTTTTTTTTTAATTACATAATTACCTCATTTTTGCTAAGTACTA
>CM055910.1:26738992-26823162 GCA_029582155.1 Panopea generosa | reverse complement strand
GAGTATACTGCCAAGTTGCAGCTATTAAATACTGAAACTTTTGTCAAAATACCACTTTTTACATGATCATTATATACAGGCGCGAGATGTTGACCGACATGCAATTTTGATGTGTTTGACTAATTTTACCCAAAAAAATTTTTTTTTACCTAATTCCATTAAAATTTTTGCACCAAAACAGTCTCATGATACACTGAAGACATTATCTTACCAAAATACATTATTCAATACAATGTACATGCTAAAAATTGCACATTTAAATCATCCAAAATAAAAAATCTTCAAAATTTTGTGATTTTTCATGAAATTTCAATGTAAATATGCACATATATGCTTTATTTGAGGCATACACTTGCCAAAATGTGTTTTTTTATGAAGCAAATGTCTCCAATTTGTCATTTAATACTATGAGAGTGTAGAAAAGAGGTTATTTTACCTACAATTAACATTTTGGAAAATCACCCCCATTTCACTCAAGTCTCTCTTATAGGTGTAACCCCACCATTGATTTTTGTTCTTTATTCTATAGTAAATAATAAAAGTTTGAAGGCTTGTCATTCATAGAGGGTCCCAAATGAAAGAAGTGAAACCTACATTTTACTGTTTGTCAACCTCTGCACTATCAAAATATGATGAGAAAAGTAGGGGTCATGTGTCATATAAGAGATTTTTTTTCTGCTCAGTGTGTACACTGGTGACAAAGTGAAAGTAGACTTCCGAAATCATGAATTCATACCCCAATTTCCAAGCATCATTTTTTTTTCTAAATTCACAATTCAAACATGACAATGCTATCAAAATGTTCAAAATACATCAATAATGCCATTCAAATAAAAAAATGAGCATTAAAATAAGGAAAATGCATTTTTAAAGAAGAAGAATTGAGGATTATTTATAACCGCCATTATGCGACTACCCCACGGAAGCACTTCCTTTTTGCAATGGTGGTACTATGCCTATAAGGAAACTCTTTTTTTTTTAATTACATAATTACCTCATTTTTGCTAAGTACTACCAATTTGAAGTAATACTGCCAAGTTGCAGCTATTAAATACTGAAACTTTTGTCAAAATACCACTTTTTACATGATCATTATATACAGGCGCGAGATGTTGACCGACATGCAATTTTGATGTGTTTGACTAATTTTACCCAAAAAAATTTTTTTTTACCTAATTCCATTAAAATTTTTGCACCAAAACAGTCTCATGATACACTGAAGACATTATCTTACCAAAATACATTATTCAATACAATGTACATGCTAAAAATTGCACATTTAAATCATCCAAAATAAAAAATCTTCAAAATTTTGTGATTTTTCATGAAATTTCAATGTAAATATGCACATATATGCTTTATTTGAGGCATACACTTGCCAAAATGTGTTTTTTTATGAAGCAAATGTCTCCAATTTGTCATTTAATACTATGAGAGTGTAGAAAAGAGGTTATTTTACCTACAATTAACATTTTGGAAAATCACCCCCATTTCACTCAAGTCTCTCTTATAGGTGTAACCCCACCATTGATTTTTGTTCTTTATTCTATAGTAAATAATAAAGTTTGGAGGCTTGTCATTCATAGAGGGTCCCAAATGAAAGAAGTGAAACCTACATTTTACTGTTTGTCAACCTCTGCACTATCAAAATATGATGAGAAAAGTAGGGGTCATGTGTCATATAAGAGATTTTTTTTCTGCTCAGTGTGTACACTGGTGACAAAGTGAAAGTAGACTTCCGAAATCATGAATTCATACCCCAATTTCCAAGCATCATTTTTTTTTCTAAATTCACAATTCAAACATGACAATGCTATCAAAATGTTCAAAATACATCAATAATGCCATTCAAATAAAAAAATGAGCATTAAAATAAGGAAAATGCATTTTTAAAGAAGAAGAATTGAGGATTATTTATAACCGCCATTATGCGACTACCCCACGGAAGCACTTCCTTTTTGCAATGGTGGTACTATGCCTTTAACAGTTTTTTTTGTTCAAATAAATACTTTAATAACTGTATATACTACAGTACAAAACTAGAATAATTAAATAAGTTGTGGATGTACAATTTATATTTTATTTTCGACTCGGAAAACAATACACAGACATATCTCATTCAGTAGTTATAGTCAATTTTTAAAGTGATTAGTTTAAACATATTTTATTTCAACTATTTTGAAATGGGGTTGGGCCACAAGTTCTTCCAACTTACATTCGGCCCTCCCCTACAAGAAACAATTTAACAGTGTGTAACAAAACAAATTAAATGTTTATGCTAATATAAACATACAGTAGATGATTGAGTGAGAGGAAGAAACAGTGGGTGGAGAGAGATTTTATAAGCAGATAAAAGAAATCGTAAGAAGTATTTGATTATATTTTCTTGTCTACTTATGACAGGCATTTCAGATATCATAACTTTGTGTTTGGACAGGACATACTAGCACACAAATGAGTGTATATTTTAACTTAATATATGATATATTTAAACTCATTTATAATTTATTATTATTATTATTATTATTATTATTGTTATTGTTATTGTTATTGTTATTGTTATTGTTATATCAAAATCTATGGGTATCTTTAATAAAGTTATGGACAGCATCCACAATAGTTATGTTATCTTCTATAGATATAGTTTCACTTCCACTCAATAGTAGATTAATATTTAATGGATATAATGGCCATGTTGTTTAAAACAAGACCAGCCTTTTTTGCTATATCTAGGACATTTAAAGAAGTAGTGTTCAGCATCTTCTATAACCTCTTGACACTAAGAGGACGACGATGGGTGCAGATGATTTCTATAAAGATCGGCATTTAGATTACTACAGTTGTTTCTAAGCCTTGCATGATAAACTGAGACACATCGTTTGCCGTGAGAATTTTTAAAGTGATAAATAATAAAAACTTCTTTAAATATTCATATAACATTTTCGCCAGTGATGGATCTTACATCTTCTTCATTCTACATAAACATTATATTTCTATGTTGTTTTGTCAAAATGTATTTGTTATATCAAGTACACTACCGTTTTTGTTAAAAAAAAACACTTTTTTTATTTATTTATTTTTGGTAAACTTTCCAATAATTTTCGTTTCCAACTCGTGCGTTCTTAAATTCATAAGAAAATATCAAATAAGTGATAATTGGAAATAGTCATCATTGTTATCAGCTTCTCTTTGGTATTATTTTCTTTTAATTCAGACAAATATTCAACGCGTTATTAAAGAAATACTAAATGTACCACCCGAAATTTAAGCCGTGTATACATATTATATTGATATTATCCTGCCAGTATCTGTAACTAAGTCACTAATCAAAGCTAGTGAACGTAACTATGCACAGGCAGAGGAGTAACGGAGATTTGTAAGTCCCCTCCTACCCCTCTGATTATTCTCCACCCCTAAATCTACGTTCAGTCCATCGTCACGTACTATCGTATATATAACCAAGGACTTATATACTCTATAATTCCTTGATATGCTCAAGAACTTATATAGACAGATAGGAAACTTGCATATGTCTACTAAATGTTGATAAAATAGCATGCGAAGAATTAATAATTTGGCAAATAATCATTCAAATTTCGCAAGCAACTGATTTTTTTAAAATAAAATGTAAGATATATCTAACCTTAGATGTTTTATAATGTTTTAAACACGTAAAATGATCTTCAATATAAAATATAGCAGTTTGAAGTAAAATTTCAAGTACTTTTCGTGTATTTTAGTTGCAGTACTTATACAAATTTTGTAATTATAAGAGCTTCAACAATTATTAAAACAATTTGCTGGGAATGGTCTCGTTTGTAGAGAATTCCATTGTGCAAATAAAGAATTTTGATTTGTATTTGTGAGATGGATGCTTTTGCGAGATTTTACATGAATACACGAGCGTTCATAACATCTCAATAGTTGCTTTTCCTTTTATATAACGTCCTTGTTACAGACAAACAAAAAAAAGGGGATGTAACAAGAGAGAAAAAAATAGAACAACTTTGAAATGATTAAAATGGTCATGCATACTTTCCCACGTTTAAATGTTGATTTAATACGTACAAGTACATAAATAAAATTGATTTTAAGACTCCTCTTAATCATGTTAATGTTTATTATAATTGTAATAAAACTTACACAAGATATAAAACCACTGATTTGTTTACTAGTATGTTTGATTCTATTCCAATAATTAAGTATATCGCCAAAACTCGGACGTGTACTTTGGCTTGTTAAAGAAAACAGCCCCAGATGTTTTTTAAAAAATGTAAATGACGATGTGTGCATTTTTCAGGGATGTTGTGTATCTTTATTTTTCTATGTAAAACGTACCAATTGCTTAACGGAATTTCAATTAAATCATAGTTTTTTTCTGAAGAAAAAAAAAGAATCGACTCCATCGCAGAGTGATCGTTCGTTACACTCATCCACACGAAGGTAATTAAGTCGAATGTGTTAGAAAGTACCTATGCATGTTTAGTGCGACATTTAAAGATGTTTCTATTTTGCGTCTCCCGAGAAGTGGATAGCAGATCAGAAATCCAAATAATAAAAAAGCTGTCCATTAATTACAGGAACCTGAAGTTCTATGTTCGATATATATGGCCTGCAATTCCTTATGTTCTATTTTCGCTTCAGAACAGAAAAAAAACGATTGGGTCCGAGGTCGGTCCAGATATACTTTTCTCGGACTGCACAGTCTAATTTAGAAATAATATTACTACCTTTGACTCGATGCCCTCTCGTTAAATTGGAATGAAATGGAAATGTGCGTTTCTGTATTGAAACTAAGTCTAAATGAGTTCAATGTTTTACATGATACTGTTGGTTTATGTATGGAAAAATTCATACTGCAACTTTTTGAGTACCTATTTGTACACTCATCCTGTTAAATGTCTATTGTTTCTATCGATGTTTTAACCTTTTTATTTTTTAGGTTTATATTTCAAATGTTTCTCAGTAGAGTAATTGAGTATGCCACGCCACGCGCCTGGTGGATCATGTATACCATATATTTCTCTATGTAATAATAGTATAGCACAAACAACTAATTATAATATAGAACATAGAACGGATCGTCTAAAATTTAATACAACAAATGCGTTAATTATTTCGGTGATTTTAAAAACATAATCATTATAATTATAATTATGCCTCTGAATAATATAGTTTTATTTTCTTAACGATTTTTAACGAACACGAATTGAATTAAGTACGAAGTTACCCGGAAGCAACCAGACTGGACATAAATATAATTATACGAAATGAATGTGTCATTCGAAAGGCAACTTCTGGGAAACCAGACCATTACTGCAGCAAGCACTCTGGGAAGGGTAAGACACCCACTAAATATATTTATTGACCGGTAAGTTTTCATGAAAAGGTTTAATCATCGTAATTTCAGCGGTTATGAACGCTCGGATTTAAAACTGGAATATAGGTTTATTGTAAGAAATGAATAATTCATGTTGGCGATATTGAAATGTGTACGAAAGTTGGGAACCTCTGTCTTGACGTCTCATTATTTCGATTGTACACGAGAGTTTCTAAAATGATTTTAGATTTCAAAATGATTTTAACGTCTATGTTTTATTAGCATATCATGCACAGGTTGAAACAATTGTATAACTTTATGTCTTCTTCATTTATTTCTAATTGATATGCCATATGTACATTCACACCAGTGACTAGATGTATCATACAGTATGCAAATGTTCTGAATATTTAATTTTTCAACAAAATGATGGCTAGGTTATTAGTTACACTTACATTAACATTTACTAGTTTAATGGAATTTAAGGTTAAGGCATTGCATGCGCAAAGCTCCAACTTTCGTTAGCGTCAGCATTTGTTTGCATTTCGTATCGGCAAAGTTCTGTTTTTTTTACCCAGCACACTAATGTTACCTTATTACTGTTCAGTATTGATGCCATTCTTTACATGGTTGAACAATTTTTAGACTCTCGGTATTAGGTATGACCAGTATATATCGTCCCATTTTTCATCATTTCAGTCCTGTAGCGGTCTAGTCTGTTGAAGGTCACCTGCTTAGCTGCACATATGCACTGCAGGCTCAGGTGTAACCTTTTCACCAGAAAAATAAAAACACCCTCGATTTTTACAATAAAAAATACACACAGAAACCATTTACAATTACACCTGTCAAAATTTCTAAGCTATGCCACTGAATTGGAATCCTAGGTAAAGTCATTCCAATTTTTCTTGATGTGCAGATTAAAAAAGAATTTTCTCAATATAAGTTCTCTATGGAGAGTTAGTTGAATTAATATCAGAGACTACAAAAATACTTCACAATTTATATTGTACAAAGTAGGACTTTACAATAGACTTGAACATATATCAGTCTTATGTGTCTGGTGCACAAATTGGTAAAAATGCCACATGCAACATGAATTTCTACTTGCCAATTGAAATAAAATTCATCTGCCTTGATGGGGAAGCGACTGGTCCAAAAGAAATTTTGTTTGTATTAATTATTTTTAAACACTTTAAATTTGTGATATATGAAATAATAATAAAACCACTTTGAATTTGTTTGGATGATTTCTTTAATCAAATTGACATGTCAGTACTAATTATGTGCTGTTGCAGTTTTTTAATTTTGGGGGAATTGGGGCGGGTACCACCAATACAATATGTAATGCATAAGTATTTATTTTTAAAATAGCTTACAAGTCAACAGCCTTTCATTTTTTTAAACTGTTTAAATTGGCATAAAGAAAGGATTGAACAGGATCTTTCTGCCAAAAAAAAATTTAGCTAAAAAAGTTTTTCCATTATGCTTATATATACTCACTGAGCTCATATTGCCATAAAGACTTCTGTCTGAATATACACAATAAATAATAAAAGAGGTTTTCTTAACTTGGCCTGCTTGCCCAGAACTAAAATATACGTATATCCTGCGCAGTACAATTGCAATATATCTTTTTGCATATCAAATGAGCCTTGTGATTTCATTTTGCTTTCTATTTGATCCATCATACTGGTTTATATATTAGAAAGAATCAAAATGACAAGGTGAACAGAAGGTCATCATGTGCTGTCTACTTCAGATTGGGGATTTTGTTTCATTTTCAAAACTCTGATCAAATCAGTGTCTTTTATCACGTATTTGTGAATTTGACATATACCAAACTGTACAGTTTTTATTTATTTATGATAATGAGATGCTAAATGTATTTTTTGTACTAAAAAAAGAAAACATTTTCAAAATGTTTTCATAGGTTTTTGTGACATTTATATTTTGCAGGTTGCCATGAGAGGTTAGGTTGAGCCAGAGGTGAACTTCAGAATGATTGGTGGTTTGTTTATATATAACCACAAGGGGGAGGTCCTCATCTCCCGTGTATACAGAGATGATATAGGGTAAGCTACTAAAATTAAATCGTACAGAATTGTAAAGGTAAAATAACTTTGTAAACATTTATTTAAAAAAAATCTCATGTATTGCGTTCAAGGCCCTATAGATGCTCCATTGATCAGATGCTTTCAGGAATTACATCATATTCGACTGCTAAACTCTCCATCACTGTATCTGTGGTACTGCCATAAAACCTGATGGCTAGGCTTCTGTTAATGCGTAAGATTGGACAAAGATGTGTTATCTAGGTTTAACATAAAGACAAATAAAACACTGCCACATACCTATTTTTCATCTTTTTGTCTGATTCAAGTTTACAGTATTACCACTGGTACAAGACAGAGCATTTAAATCAAGATTACATAAATTTTTTACTTTGGTAAAAGTTTTTTCATTGACTTGACAGCCAGAAAAGAAATTTTGCCTGTGTCAAGAATGAAAACAAGGTTCAGTTATCTAACATTTTGAAGATGTGGCTAATTTTTTGGTCAATTTAGGTGAAATAACATACTTGGCGGTATTTATATACATGTATGCAAAAATTTATTTTATTTTTTCAGACGTAATGCGGTAGATGCATTTAGAGTCAATGTGATCCATGCTCGTCAGCAGGTCCGATCTCCAGTTACCAATATTGCAAGAACAAGTTTTTTTCACATTAAAAGGTATGTCATTAAGATGTTCATACACTGTATTTTTAGCTCACCTGGTGTCCGTTGTCTGCCGTCCGTCGTTAGTTTTAGCTTAAAAAAACTTCTCCTCTGAAACCACTGGGCCAATTTTAATTTAACTTTACAGAAATGTTCCTTCGGTGACCCTCTACCAAGTTTGTTCAAGCCATCTTGATTTGTCAAAAAACATGGCTGCCAGGGGGCGGGGCAAGTTTAATTAGTAAAAACTTAAAACTACTGGCTCGATTTTAAAATAATTTCACAGAAATGTTCCTTAGGTGACCCTCTTCCAAGTTTGTTCAAGCCATATTGATTCGTCAAAAAATATGGTGGCCAGGGGGTGGGGTTAGTTATAAGCTATAGTAAAAACTTAAAAAATCTTCTTGTCAGAAACTACTGACTCGATTTTAAAATAATTTCACAGAAATGTTCCTTGGGTGACTCTCTACCAAGTTTGTTCAAGCCATCTTGATTCGTCAAAAAACATGGCAGCCAGGGGGTGGGGTTAGTTTTATGTTAAATTACTTCCCTTGTTTTATAGCTTAAATGTCTGTATATAGCAATTATTATAAGAAGAGGTAATAAACTCTTTAAATAAACGTTTTTTGCTATTATTATACAATTTTATGCCAAATATATAAGTTTTAAAAGATAATTCATCCTAAAAAGATGAATGATACATTTATAATCAATGATTGAAATATTATTCATATATCATGAACCATTTTAAAATACAGTATAACTTCAATATATTGAACTTCAATATATCGAATTTCTCAGTATATCAAACGTTTTCTCACGTCCCAACTTTTTTCCTTCTAAATCTATATGGAAAAAATGCAAATATATCAAAGTTATACATATCAAATTTTTCAGTTTATTGAAGTTTTTTCACGGCCCCAAAGAGTCCTTTTACACATCATTAACCATTTATGTATCGAATATCGATTACCTGTTCAAAATATCTCGGGGGAGTGCGATGATCGTAGGAACAAAGGCCCTGCTGATCATATGGCGTAAAGTCCCTTCGAGTGCTCGGATAAATGTTTGTTAGGAGTCACACTATAATAAACGTTTGATTACTTAAAGGCAGAATGGTGATGATTTACTAATAAAACACATTAACTTTGTGTACGCAAACATGGTGGCTGTGTCTGTCATGATTACATATCACCATTTTATCGAAAACGGTTAATTACCGACAATCACTGTTAACTACCCAAATTATGGCTAATATTCAATTTAAAATTAAACGCATTGTATGACGTTTAGTTTCGTATCATGTTATCTTGCAAGTGTAATTTATGAACATTTATTTATGTTTATTGTACATGTATGTTGATGTTTTGTTCATGTGTGTTTGTACCAACTGATGTGCTGATGGAATATTCATGTACATGTATGTGCTTATTTTCGTTTGTACATGTTTGTAGTGCTTTAGTTACATTGATTTTTAAATGACATGCAGGTATTCAATAAATAATAAACACAATTTAATTTATGTTTTTTTTTCAACTCACCTTTACTAGTAAAAGTATGACAGGTAGATTTACAGTCTTATACATGTTGCGATCTCATTACCGATTAAACTTTTACCATTACCATCGAGTGATCCAGACATGCACATATATCGAAGTCCCGGTATATCAAACTTTTCATGACGGTCCCCTGAACTTCGATATATGGAAGTTATACTGTAGGTGTTTTTCTGAATATAAAAGTCAGAGTTTTTATAGTTCAGACAGGGATGGTTTACTGTTTCATAATAAAGCAATACCATATTTTTAGCTGGTTTCTTCACAGCAAGAAGTCTGCTTGAGATTTTCAGTGTCATCTTGGACGAGGAGCTTAATTGTTTTGGGGGAGAGTGCACTTTGACAAAGATTTTTCAAGCGATAGGCTTTGGGAAGGCTTGTGTTTGAAACTCATAGGAATATTTTTTGTGCTGGAACTGTGGATTGTTTCATGCACAATAGTTTAGTCTGATGCTTTAGTTTGAAACCATTCTCAAACATAACAGGTTAGTTTTGTGCTGGAACTGGACTTTTATCTTAGTTCAATGACTTAGGTTTGGAACAGTCGGCAGCTATAGTAAAAACTTCAAAAGCCTTCTTGTCAGAATTTACTGACCTGCTTTTTATTTAATTTTACTGACATTTACTATGGGTGAACCTCTACCAAGTTTGAACTCTTCTACGCATCTGTTACATCTTCAAAACAAGTCAAAATTCTAACTACTTGCCCATCTCGTCTTTCTGGAGTTTTGAGTGTACATGTATTATATAGTCTACTTAAGTTGGGTGACTCAAGGTCAGTCAGGTGAGCGATATAGGGCCATCTTGACCCTTTTGTTTTTTGAATGGGGTTTAATGCCATTTAAAACACATTTCAGGTTATATATGGCATATCCAGTTTTACTGGTGGAGGAAGACCTCAGACTGAGTAGAACATCCATCATTCCGCAAGTAACTGGAAACTTCCTCACATAAGTTTGGTCACTAAAGCCGGGCTAGATAAGCTCAGTCGACAACGCGTCAGAGTATCAATCCCAGGGTCATGAGTTTGAATCCCCTCCCTGCAACTGTCTCCATGATAATTGATATGTGACAATGTTTCTCATTATCATTTGTCTCTCACAGCTGATTCAAGTGGAAAAGTTATCAATTACTTGTGGAGATGGGGGTTGGGGTGCTTGAGTACGGGTCAACCTTTCAGGATCCCAGGAAACAGTGGTTAGGTTAACTAATCGTCTGTTAGCCCTTGATTGCATAAAAATGACACTAAATATTCAATGAGTCAATCATCCTCTTAGAACTCTGCACATCTACATAATCCGTCTTGGTAGGTCGTGCTCCATTGCTTCCATCTACCCTTTTCTACTTCAAGCCTATGTGAAGATTCCCTTAGCCTAGTCGTTGCAACTCTAAATCTGTGTATATTTGTTTTTGATAAATTTATATTGTTGAACTTTAAAAGCCATTTAATTGTGCATTCCAAGGTTAGATAAATCTCTTTAATATAATCTCATTTTAAGGTTTAATGAAAACAATTTAGTGTTTCCAACTCCTTGACTAGGCAAAACGTAGTTAAATCCTAAGTAATTAAGAATAATTTTAGATTGTCTCTGAAAGAAAAGTCCAATTCTTTTTTATTTGGAATGATACTCTTCAATTTCTGAAAACATCAACTTATACTAATGTTGTATATTTTCTATTACCTGCTGAGATTATTTTAAACCAAAATTTTATAAAATTAAGAATTCGTGTTGTCAAAAAGACAGTTGACTACCTATTTTGATGCCTAAAATTGACTTGCACAATTGCATAAAAGTTTTTTTTGATTTGTGTAGCTTTGGAGAAACCCTTATTTGGCTGCTGTAAATCAAAATGGGAGAAATAAGCTTATTGAAGAATTTCAATGAGTGTTGTATGCTAACCTTTTTTTAACCTTTACACATTTCGAGTTAAAAAAATTCCTTTTGTGATTGGCCAGCTACCATTTGTTGTGTCTCATTGACTGACGACCCGCAACTGGTAAATATGTAAAATAATCTATTTATAGTAGTTATATTAAAGTGGAAGTTAAGCTATCTTCATAATTGTCTGCCTTTTCTAAATATTTAAAATTTTGTTTTACTTCTTTTAAATTTCTCTCTCTCACAATATTATTAAATACTAACATTTTAGCTTAAACTAATCTCAGCAGAAAATGTCGTTTACTGCTGATTTTGTAGATTTGAGCCCAACTCGAAGTTGTTTTGTAGACTTTCTCTACTGGTAACAGGATACCATATTATATAACCTGCAATATGTTTGAAATGTCATTATATCACATTTTAAAACTTGGTTTGATATTATAAAGTAACCCAAAGTTCAATCAACCCAGGGGCAGATCCAGAATTTTAGTTTGGGGGTGGGGGACCCAACACAAAATCAGAATGGGCACACATGTTTTTCAGTAGAAATATTGTGAATTTTAATAAAATATGGGAGTTTAGCATGCACCATTTGTTTTAAAGACTAGATCCGCCATTGCAACCAATTATCTTCTTTCAAATGTTACTTACCATTATTTATATAAAGTTTAATTGTATGAATTACAGATCCAACATCTGGCTGGCAGCTGTTACAAAGCAGAATGTCAATGCAGCCATGGTATTCGAGTTTCTCCATAAGATGACCGATGTTATGGCCGCATACTTCGGTAAAGTCACAGAGGAGAACATCAAGAACAATTTTGTCCTCATTTACGAGATTCTAGATGGTGAGTAGTTCATTCCAGTTCGCATAATATGTGAAAATATTGTCAGTAAGGTGATTACTTTCATTGAAATAATTTTCGTGATAAATGAGAACAACTTTACTTCAGTAAGTTAAAAGAAAAGAAAAAAATTTACTTTAAAGTAAGAATAATAAATGCGAAAAACATTGTTTTTGCAAAGTTGCTTATTTATATGAAAAAATGGTATGATATTTTTGCATGTGAAATTTCAGAAATCTTGGACTTTGGATACCCACAAAATACTGATACGGGCATTTTAAAAACATTCATTACTCAACAAGGTGTGAAAACACAGGTAACTCCTTTAATATTTACCCTTAATATGCTCACTTTAGATCTATAAATAGATCCTTCTTCCTTGTTTAAAATGTTAATGAGTTATTCGGCAATACCATATATTTAGACGGCTACTTGCTGGCTGATGCCTACACTGTTTGTAGAGGGTGTCTTAAAATAAGCTACTTAAAGAGCAAGCTAATAAATCATTTCTGCTACTGGCATTTTAACTTAACGATATTTGTCCACCTGTCATGAATTTAAATTCCCACCTGACCACTGTCTCTGTGATGAATGATGATGAACTTTGTTTCGTAGCCACGAGTCTTCCACAACTTAATGTGTGGGGAAGAAGTCAGTGACTTGTAGAGATGAGGTGTGTCTAGTACACTCGGGATCCCGTTATTACGTGGTCCAATATAACCCAAGACTTGTAATAACGCGTTTTTTCTATCGTTCCAAAATTTGAAAATATTTTCAACCAGATTTATTAAAATGCAGTATAATAATGATGAAAAGGCTTAAAAAAACTAAATTGCTTAGTGTTTGTGAGCTCGTTAGGTTTTTCCAGACTGTGACCATGTATTTTTGCATCAATTACACCTTGATAATTCAGAGTGACATGATAACAACTTATTGTTATAAACAACATCACTTTTAATTGATTTACGCCGACTAACAATGGTCTGTCATATTTAGCACACATTGTCATGTGTTTGTTTACAGTACATCAACCAGATATAGTATTGCCTAATAGTGCAGCACAGTGCTCCTTGGGATATTTATAACACGGTTCTGCATATGTCGCAGGTTCAATCCATGGATCCTGTCATCCTCGTTATAATGGGACCCGAGTGTACTAGTGAACTGCCTAGCACATCCCAGGAATGTTGATTGCACTGACCACTGTAAAATAACTCAAATACTGTTGAAAAAGGCGAAAATTCTCATACAAACACACAAATAGTCCTACTCTTTTATTGCAGTCAAAGGAAGAGACTAGTCAGATCACATCGCAGGTCACTGGACAGATAGGCTGGCGTCGAGAGGGAATCAAGTACCGTAGAAATGAGCTTTTCCTTGATGTTCTTGAATCTGTTAACCTGCTCATGTCGCCCCAGGGTCAGGTCTTGTCAGCCCATGTGGCTGGACGTATCGTTATGAAGAGCTACTTGTCAGGGATGCCCGAGTGTAAGTTTGGCATCAATGACAAGGTGCTCATGGAGAGCAAAGGCGGTAAATCAGGTCAGGATGAAGGACGAGGCGGGTATGTGAAGAACGCGTCAGGGTCAGTCTATACCTCTACCTTTCTTGCACAGCTCACAATATTGGTTAATAACAAAATGGTGGTCAATTCTAAAATAAAAGTGATGAGGACACTTGTATGTGTGCATTGCCACCAGTTTGAAAATAAACATCAAAATTAATTCTTAATTACAATGATCCTTTGTATTTGCAACCTATTGGTAAATTTTCTGAATCATTTTTCTAAACAAAAAGCTTTTTTAAATCTCAACAACCTGAACAATAAGACTAAATTGTTGATAAAAAGGTTTCTTATTATATAAAAATATACTGACAGTTAAATGTACTTTTATATTATATTAGTTATATCCTTTACTACTTAAAACCTGTTATTTCCAGGCAGTAGATCATTATTGTGAGCTATACCTGTTGTCTACTGCATTTTGTACACATCTAACGTTTCCGCCATAACCTGCTAAAATTTGTGTATCCAAGTGTTTATGCAAATTACTTAAATTTAAACTACACACATGTATGAAATGTACCGCCCCAAATTATGCAGTCCCCTCTCTTTAGCAACCACATTGCTTTGTTTCCGTGGTTTTAATGTAAATGAACCTGTATTAAGCTGCACCAGGTCTGCCTTTAAATACCACATGTCCCTTTTCCTTTATTTCTTTGCTTTAAACAGACAAGTTGTTTGTGTAGAGGTTTACTACAGCTAGCACAATAAACCATGATTTTATGGATTCTAACATTATTAGACTTAAAAATGATAGCATGGTAGGGTGGGACTTAAAATAGAAGTATAGTAGGGCAGGACTTAAAATATAAATATGGTAGGGCAAGACTTAAAATAGAAGTATGGTAAAGCTGGACTTAATATGGTAGTATGGTAGAGCGGGACTTAAAATGGTAGTTTGGTAGGGCGGGACTTAAAATGGTAATATGGTAGGGTGGGACTTAAAATGGCAGTATGGTAGGACAGGACTTAAAATGGTAGTATGGTAGGGCAGGACTTAAAATGGTAGTATATGTGTATGGTAGGGTGGGACTTAAAATGACTGTATGGTAGGACAGGACTTAAAATGGTAGTATGGTAGGGCGGGACTTAAATTGGTAGTATGGTAGTGCAGGATTTACAATGGTAGTATGAGAGGGCAGGACATAAAATGGAAGTATGGTAGGGCAGGACTTAAATTGTAGTATGGTAGTGCAGGACTTAAAATGGAAGTATGGTAGGGCGGGACTTAAAATGATAATATGGTAGGGCTGGACTTAAAATGCTAGTATAGTAAGGCTGGAATTACAATGGAAGTATGGTAGGGCAGGACTTAAAATGGAAGTATGGTAGGGCGAGTAAGTTTCCACAGCATTTTTCAAAATGAGAAAAAAATACTGTAAATTCAAAGTCTCTCGACTTATATCACAAAGCAATTGCTGAAATGCTGGGTATATTTAACCTATGATCAACAGGTGCACATGGCTTGGAAATGAACACAAACTTTACTTTAAGTCGCCATCTAACAAGATAAATAATTGCAGACCTATCCACTGAATAACATGATTTTTTCAGATGTAATGCTTTAACAGAAATCGCTTTACCCCCGCCCCTCCTTCCCTGCAATTTATTTAGATATAAAATTGATATTATTGTCTGTTAGCCTTCGATGACATAAAATGATTCTAAATGTCCAATCAAACAAATCCTAAAAAGATTAGAAATCAATATGTACCAGTCGGAGACACAGACTTTTTTTTACTAAGATGGCATGAATGACTGCATGTTTTAGAATAACTTCTGTCAATTTGTATCAATTACTAGCATAGCATGCATACATGTGTATCAGAGTCACATTTATGTTTTAGATTGATTGATTGATTGATTGAATATTTAGCATCATTTTTATGCCATTGAGGGCTAACAGATGATCAGTTAACCTATCCACTATTTCCTGGGATCCTGAAAGGTTAACCAGTACTCGAGCACACCCCATCTCTGTAACTAACTGATAACTTCCTTACTTGAATCAGCGATGAGAGACGAATAATTATGAGATGCAATCATCACGGAAACTCCGGGGATTCAAACTCACGACCCCTGAATTGATTGTCAGACTGGTAATTGACTGAGCTTATCGGGCACAGCTTGCTGTTTTAGGTTATAAATTGATTTGATAAATGTATAATTATATTGTTTTCAATATTTATTTATTGTTTACAAGTAAGCTAACAATGCTATTCAGTCTATATAAGGGTCCTCCATGGCAGAGTTGTCTAAGATGGTATCCAAAGATCAATTACCTTTCACTGCTAAGGTCATAAGATCGAGTCAAAAGTTTCCAGTTACTTGTGAAAGGACGGTGGTTCTGCTCAAACTAACTCAGTCTGCATTCATCACATGTGCACATAGTAATGAGGGCATGTGGCCTGATGCACTTAATAGTGTTTCTTTACAATCTTTACAAGAGTCTCATGGTCCAATGGTAGGGCATGTGGCCTGATGCACTTAATAGTGTTTCTTTACAATCTTAACAAGAGTCTCATGGTCCAGTGGTAGGGCATGTGGCCTGATGCACTTAACAGTGTTTCTTTACAATCTTTACAAGAGTCTCATGGTCCAGTGGTAGGGCATGTGGCCTGATGCACTTAATAGTGTTTCTTTACAATCTTAACAAGAGTCTCATGGTCCAGTGGTAGGGCATGTGGCCTGATGCACTTAATAGTGTTTCTTTACAATCTTAACAAGAGTCTCATGGTCCAGTGGTAGGGCATGTGGCCTGATGCACTTAATAGTGTTTCTTTACAATTTTTACAAGAGTCTCATGGTCCAGTGGTAGGGCATGTGGCCTGATGCACTTAATGGTGTTTCTTTACAATCTTTACAAGAGTCTCATGGTCCAGTAATAGGTAATGAGATCCAGAATCGGAGGGTTGTGGGCCCAATCCTCCTTCAAAATCATGTGTGGTTTCCTTGAGCGAGACACTTTATTCGCATATGCTTAATACAGATTCTACCCAGGAGACTTTGAGTGTGATTTGTCTAAGTTGTAACAACTAGTTTCACAATCAAAGTCACTTTAAGTTTAACGACCTATTTTACAATTTGGATCTTTATCTTGTAGTGTAAAAGCCATTAACCAATTATAATATTATTTATGTATTACAATTTACAAATTAGAAAAAAGTTATAAGTTATGTTTCTATGTCTGACAGAAACATGCAGAAGTTCTACAATGTGTCTACATGCTATGCTACTCCATTCACAAATGTTCCTTTACCCATACAGCATGCACTGCCTGCCCTTCTCGTATCTCTCTAAAAAATCACCTACATGTAAACTACAACATATAATCATTTTATCAATTGACAAATAATTTGTTGAATGTCAGAAAGCATAGAATTTGTTTTTTTCCCCAAAAAATGATGTCATTGAACTCATTGTATATTGTTTCCATTTAGCAACATACTTTTATTGTATTTGAACTAAACTAAAACTATAATTGTTCAATCGAGAATTTTTTTTAATGATTTTGTTTTGTATTGATGAAATAATGATTGTTCAAATATTTAATAATGATAATTGATTGATTGAATATTAGCATCATTTATATGCCATCGAGGGCTAACAGACGATCAGTAAACCTAACCACTGTTTCTTGGGATTAACCAGTACTCGAGCACACCCATTTCCGCAAGTAACTGATAACTTTCCCACTATAATCAGTGGTGAGAGACGAATGATAATGAGACACAATGTCATCTTTCAATCTTCACGGAGACTGTTGCCGGGCGGGAATTCAAACTCACGACCCCTGGATTGATAGTCAGACGTGTAACCGACTGAGCTAATTGGGCCCGGCTTAATAATGATAAAATGGAGTTTTTTTATTTTCCAAACAAATGTTTGGGTTAAAGACAAATATAGAGTCTTTCGTGGCCTAAGGTGCCGTCTGTAGATCACTTACCTCTCCCCGCTAAGGTCGTAGGTTCGAGTCCCGGTCTCTCCAAAAACTTTATGTAAGAAATGTTCCAGTTGCTTGTGGAAGGATGGTGGATCTACTCAGTCTGATGTCTTCCTCCGCCAGTAAAACTAGGTATGCCATATATAACCTGAAATGTGTTGAAAATAAAGACAAATATATTTCTACATGTAACAAAAATTTTATGATATTAACATGTTATGTTTCAGGACAAATTAGTTTTGATCATAAATGTATATAATTTAAAAGACAATTTTTTTATTCTAGATTTACCTGTAAATATAACATTTGTATTCAATGTATAATTACAGAAGCACCTCGTCTGGGAAAACGTCTATCGCTATTGATGATTGTCAGTTCCATCAGTGCGTGAAATTGAGCAAATTTGAGACAGAACACAGCATCAGCTTTATTCCACCCGATGGAGAATACGAACTTATGAGGTAAGTGGTTATTTTCTATACATAGTCATTCTCAATATTCAGTGCACAGGTGACTTGATATTCGATATAACATTTCTCAGTATACATTATAAAGCATGTTCACGATAAAGTTTCTCAATATTAAGTATAAGGTTTTTCAATTTTAGAGTATTGTGTACAATATATAGTTGATATCCAGTCAGATCAGGTCATTTTTACTGTGTCAACATGACATTGTACAAGATGCAAAAATGACAAAACTTCCGTATCATAATGCTGAACATACAACTTTATAAGGCTGTAATATCAAAATTGAGGATTTTTTTTTTTATAAAAGAGCACCCGAAAATATAGGGAGATATTCAGTGGCACATACAATTTAAAAAATGATTTTGATAAATAAGAAATTTGTTTCAATTTTGTGAACTTTACAAACCTTGTGCAGTTGTGTAAATGAATTTTTGCAAATTGACCTCTTACAAAATTACATATTTGAGCAACCTTTTATTACAGGTATAGAACGACCAAGGATATAAGTCTGCCATTTAGAATTATTCCACTTGTACGTGAGGTTGGTCGCCAGAAGATGGAGGTGAAGGTCGTAGTCAAGTCCAACTTCAAACCTTCCCTGCTGGCACAAAAAGTAGAGGTAAGAACAATCTTCATATGCATATTCAGTTAAACTCTTTATCTCGATATCGCTCGAGTGGATATTCGGGTAGTGTCACTATTTTGCCCTTCTTTGTGTATATAAATATGTTCCTTTTTACTCGATATTGTCTGTTGATATTTCGGTTATCTCGATCCCAGTTTTAGTTCCCAATTGATCATTTGACACCTTTAATTGAATGTTTGTCTTGATATAATTATTATGGTGTGTTTTCCTTGTGTGAAAATCTACGCAAGCTATTTTTCACAGTTTGTTTTAGACACGACACTAATTAACAGTCAATGGCAAAGTTGTCAGTTTTAATGACTTATAGAATGCTGCAAATATCATGTCATTGAATTGAGTGGTTGCATGTAAATTGTTTAAAATATCATTTGATTCCATCAGTCAGCCTCGACTTATATCTCACACTGCTGAGAAAGTCAAAGAAGGACCCAGATATCAGTATTTATTACGACAGTGTAATTCTACTGCACAGAACGTAATATGAAAGCGAATATACAATTGACATACGACAATTATCAGGTGATGAAAATAAATATTGATATATTCTGTGAAACCTCCAAAAGAAACACAGCAAGATATTTTCATATGAAATTTGCTCAAAAACATTCAATGTAAACTATACATGGTTTAGCCAATGTTTTCGAATTGAACTGCATACAATACTTATTTATTTTATCTGGATTGTAAAGTATTCATAATTATCACAAGTACATGTATCTCGAAAAATTGTCCCCGATTTTTCTATACAAGAGCGAAGGGATGTAGTGATGATCCCTTTCATTTGTTCATCCATTTGATTGTCTGTTACAACTTATAATTATGCATCTTATCAGGCTAATGTCTCCTACTGTTTTGATGAAATTCTATTGAACCAAAGTGTAAACTGTCAGTATGAAATGGACATGTGTATAATTATCATCATGGCAGTCGGTCCAGGAATTATACACTTTTCAGGTTTGACCATATATTTTTTGTAAGAGACTAGAATTGCAGAAATGGCTTAAAATGTGGATACAACAGCATTAAATTGAACTTTTTTTGAATATTCTATGTTTCAGGTGCGTATCCCTACCCCTCTGAACACCAGCGGGGTGCAGGTGATCTGTATGAAGGGCAAGGCCAAGTACAAGGCGAGTGAAAATGCTATTGTCTGGAAGTAAGTCTGTTTATATCATGATATGCAATAGCGTAGATAAATTGTAACATTATCCCTTTACTCCATAGATACGCTTTTTCCCGCACCAATCACGGAAGGCCTTTGAAAACAGTGCAGGAAAAGTTCAGATTGCTCGAGCAATCTGAACACTTCCTGCACTGTTATCCACTCTGTCAATTAATATAAACATAATTCACCCAATAATTCAAAAGCCTTTTATATTAGAAGTGTCAAAACCCTTTTATATTAGAGGTGTCCAAAGGTGTCTTTATGAAGTAAAGGGTTGTACAAGTGTTAATGTTTCACGCTTGCGAGCTGAAATTCCATTATTCCATATTTTAAAGCCTACATTTATTTCCCTGTACTGAGTAAGTTATGATACAGTTAACAAAACCAGAAAATAAAACTTGTATAGTGTTGACAATTTTGCAGTCTTGATTTCTCCCAGGGTGCTTTGTGCTTATCAATATCAAAACTTCCCTGCCACACCTTGAATGTAACACCGTAGCCGTGGTCTAGTGGTAGAACATCCATTTCGCATGCGAAACGTCATTGGTTTTGTCTCCAGTCGGGTCATATGAAGGACTTGAAAAATGGAACTGAAAGCTTCCTCTCTTGACGCTTAGCATTTAGAAGATAGTTCTAGGTCTGGTCAGTCCAGTGTTAGTATAATGTGACTGGGTTGGGTATCATACCATGTGTCTGCAACATGATGTTCCAGTGTGGCCGTACTTAGAATACTCTTAACATCATTGGTATCAATGTATCAGTTAAAATTGCCATGTCTTATTTTAGTAAAATATTTGGGTAGTTTTTAACTATGGAAAATCAGCACCGTTTGTTCACAACACTTCGTTTGTGGCAACTATTCCTCCAAAACATCTGCTTTGATATTCACAAAGTTTTACAAAAATGTTGTATTTGATGTCTAGTTGTAGGTCTAAATAGAGTATGGTTGCTATAGCTGAAAACCATTTGGAGAGGTTGATCTAAAACTTACAAATGAATAAGTTAGTTTAAAATCCCAAACATGTGTACCTGGACAGAGAGTGGGATCAGCCATTATATAACCACTGTATAACCTACAAGTAATATTACTTACAATGTGCTAACACCATTTAGCATGTTTTACTGATATATATACATGTACAGATTATACACAGTTTTGGGTACATGACCCTCACAAGCATCTCCCTAGAATTTCAATTTTTTGGCAATGTTTTTTCTTTCGAACTGTATAACAAGTATTTTCTGGAAAATATTGTTTAGTAATTTAGGGGTATTTACAATCTAGTAGTGTGCATATTTGCAGAAACGCAACTGTTAAATTTGAAAAAAAAGAGCAGTTTTGTTTTAATTTATTATAAAATGATAAAAAAAACTGATCCTTCTTATGGCAATTTTAAAAGAAATACTTCAATTGGCATGTAAGGGAAATAACTCTGGTGACCTTATTAAGATAAATATTTCAGTTGATTTGTTTCTATTTGCGCTTTCCTGGCTCAAGTTCCACTGATGCTGATGTCCTGATGCAATGTCAAATTAATATCAGGTTATTGTTCATTACTGGTATGTGGAAGAAGCCTGGAATTTCTTTAGAATCTCAAGGTCACTGCTACTGAAAATAGAAGGAAAAAAACATTGTTTTCTGCTCATTTATTTAAGTTCCCGTTATCTTAAGATATCCTGTCAGTTGAAGTCTGTGCTAGATAAGTTTTTTATCATGGAAGCTTAAGATTGCTTTGTAGCTCGCAGGGACGAATGTCCAGGAGAGCTATTGCCATGACCCCGTCGTCAGCGTCGTCTGTAGACACCTAGGTTAAACTTTGCGTTTAGTTGCGTTTAAGTTTTGGTGTTTGCCTCCACTCTCAATCTTTGCATTGGTGGTGAGTTTTATCCCATAGGCGAGCTTTGTTGTCATCTGACAACTCTTGTTGAGTTCAGTGATATCAATGGGATTTCTCATTAAAATACACTTTTGATATTTAAGAGGTACTGTAGATTGCTTATATTCAAAAAAGGGTAATTGAGGTTATTTTCTTAAAATAATTAACAATAAATTTTTGCCTTATTTTCCCTAGAAACCAGTTATATGGAAAACACTGTATGATGATTCAGTAGTGATATTATACTAGGTTAATATAAAAAGTACCTCATGGGTTTATTACACTCCTGTACCAGTAAGACTTGTGATAAAACATTATACTGACACTGGACCTATCCAAAAAAGTATCTTTAAAAATCAGGCATTGAGCGACGAATCTTCTAGTACCATTTTAAAGGCTCAAATATGAACCAACTGGGGATCAGATTACTTTTCCTGCATGGACAAACAGCGACTTTGCCGCTGCAGTTGTGTTAAAATAAATAACAACAATGAATTGAAATGATGTGATTAAAATATAAGTTAAATACAAAATTGTATAAAAGTAAACATCTGTAGTAAACATGAAATGGATGGTATACATACTGCAGCTTGGTGTTTGTCAGTTACTGCTGTAACTGGTATTGATGACATGTTGGATTACTGATATAACCACTTTTGTTTTGACAGTCAAGTTGTGCTTTTATGTATACATTTCAAGTTCCATGTTTTGTTGTTAAAGGGACATGCATCAAACCAATGTGGAAATGAGATTTGAATTGAGTGGAAGGGTTGGGTGAGTGGCCATTTTATGTCAGTTATCAATAATGTGGAAGGAATTTTATGTGGGGGTGGTGGGGGGGGGGGGGGTCTGTCTGCAAATACGAGTGTTAGAGGAGATCCAAGTGTAAGAACTGTAGAAGTGTCATTTCAATTTTTGCAATCATCTCCGAGGTGGATAAAGTCACCAGCGTGATGTCTGTACATTTAAGGTCTGCACATTTGATCAGACCAGACTTTGAGTGTTTGCATTGGTACCCAATATTAGTGTCCAGTGCTGTGAATGTTTACAAGACAACTGTACTTGTTGTTTTCAGGATCAAGCGTATGGGAGGTATGAAGGAATGTCAGCTCAGCGCTGAGATTGAACTGCTGAACACGAACGATAAGAGGAAATGGACCAGACCACCAATATCTATGAACTTTGAGGTATATAACAATCACTTTGTTGTTTTAATGAGTAATCTCTGAACTTGAAGTAAACTGTCCAACTTGTAATCCTTCTCTTAATCAATTATTGAGACAGAAATTACCCGAAACTGGCTGTACAAATTTGTCGTCCCAGCCCAAAGTTTTTCTTCCAACAATCAAATAATTGTTATTTGTTGTCAGAAATAAAATTATGTGTCCCGATGTTTACTCTTCAATGAATTTGCACGAAAATGCATTAAAGACAAGGATTGAGGGTAAATAACCATTTAGATATCAACAGTTGATAAGTATTTTGTGCTGAATACTTCTGTGTTGAATATGTCAATCAAACATGCTCTTTTACGCTCATGATGGGTAAAATTAGACATCAAATGGCGTCAAAACCTCAATTTCTAAAATTATGATAAAAGCATCAATTCTTTGAATACTTGGGGTCCTCAGATTTAAAAATAAAAAATCAACAAGGGCCCATGTTCAAAAGCATCTCGAGTCAAAATCTTCATTTATCTCATAATTTTTTTCATAATTTTCTGTCTCATTTTAAAATCATTCTAATGGATGATTAACCCTTTATTCCATAGATACGCATTTTCCCTCGCCAATCACAGAAGGCCTTTGAAAACAGTGCAGGAAGAGCCTTTGAAAACAGTGCAGTGTTTTCCACTCTGTCAGTTAATATAAACATAATTCACCCAATAATTCAAAAGCCTTGTAAAGTGTCCAAAGAAGTTTATATTAGAGGTGTCCAAAGGCATATATATAAGAAGTGTCAAAAGGCGTCTATATGAAGTAAAGGGTTAAGTCTACGTTCTCATTGGATAGTCAGATGAGGTTTAAATCTGTTGATTTATCAAGGTAATTATTTAACAGGAAATCGACATGAAAACTTAGATTAACTTTGACTTAAGTTAAGATTGAACTAAGCAATTTTATGAGTACGGGCCCAGGTGTCCAAAAGTATTGTTACAAATATGTTAATGAAAGCATATGGATTATGATTGTTCTTGTACAGAACATTGTAAAAAAATCAGCATTGGAAAGAGAAAGAAATCTTCGGGGATACAATTATCTTTAAATTTAAAATGCTTGTTTCAGCATTAGGGGGAAAAAGATCAAGGCATCAGAGCTGGTTTCACTAATGTTCATAAGGCTGAAAAATTTTTTAGTGTAATATTTGAAGTTATAAAAAAAAAGGTCAGGGAAATTCATATAGTGTGTGGCTTACTTATTTTACAATCTTTTGTAAGCCTTATAAAAAAGTATTCTTTCTAAAATACTGCGCAACTGAAACGTTCCTAGATGTCACATTTTGTTTGTACAAAATTCTTAGACTTACGAAGGTTAGTGAAATGGGTCCCAGGCTCAAGTCTTGTCTCGGTAGAAGATTTGTGATGACAGTTTGTGTTAATGATTGGAACATATGGTCCAGTGGTAGAGCATTGGACCCAAGATCAGGGGTCACAGGTCCATTCCTCCATCATGGCTATTTGTAGTGTCCTTTACCAAGAGATTTTTTCCACATATGCTGAGTACTGGTTCTATCAAGGAAGACTTTCAAAACAACTTGTTTCACAATCCATGTAAAATAAATATATTTAAAGAAAGAATGATTGGAATTTCAGGTTCCTTTTGCACCATCCGGATTTAAAGTGAGATACCTGAAAGTGTTCGAGCCAAAACTGAACTACAGTGATCATGATGTAATCAAGTGGGTGAGATACATTGGGCGGAGTGGGTTGTACGAGACCCGTTGCTAGTATCCATTATTGGTATACCTGGTGCAAGATGAGACACTTGTACACATGTGGGAACCATGGAAATTATGTTATCTGCTACTGAAATACTCTTCATTTTATTTATTTAAAGTGACAATGAAATAGTTTAAATTTAATCTAAATTCTGAGCTATGCAGATAGGAATTTGAAACAACAGCTTGTACTAGTTATTAAACTAAAGTGTCAGTCTAGTATTTGTGAAAAAAAATGTAACAACAAATGATCATATCAATGGCCATTCACCGAGTCCTGAGATGAACACAAAAGAAGACGTGATGGAAATTGTTGCTTTGATATTAAATTATTAAATTTGAAAATTGTGGTTAAAATGGTTTACATGTATTTAGCAATTTTCTTATCACTTTCAGTAGAATAGAAATGACTCGATAACAACTATAGAGTGGTTTGATATATATTCTCAGACACCATGTAGAATATTATTGTGAATAGTTTATAATTAATAGAAGCCTAACGGTGGATCGTTAATGGATTAACAAACAAGTTGCAATATCTAGGAATTCATTATTGTCTTATATATAATTATATATATATATATATCTACATATATATATGTGCATGTACATTATATTTTAATTCCCCAGTATTTGTGAACTATGTACTGTGTTGTACGGTAAGGAAATGAATAATTGTAATTAGTGCTGGTTGGTATTCATACACACATATTGTTACAAAGATTTACTTTAATTGGCATCAAACCTACTACAGTCAAATAGGTGTTCTGTATTACATGTATAGCTTTTACCATATAACTTTATAAATAAAGTGGGTCCTCTGTGGCCGAGTGGTCTCGAGATCACTTACCTCTCACCGCTAAGGTAGTAGGTTTGAGTCTTGCTCACTCCAAAAACTGTATGTGAGAAGATTAGTTATTTGCTGAAGGAGGGTGTTTTGCCCTGTCTGAGATCTTTCTCTACCAGTTAAACTGGATACACCATACATAACCTGAAATGTGTTGAAAATGGCGTTAAACCTGATTAAAAAAAAAATCAATAAAATCGTAGCCATCATATATTGGTTTTTACCTCATGAATTGTGAAGTAAAATCTGTTGTTGCATATTCATATTTCCTGTTTGGTGAGTAAAGTCACAGACATCGCATATTGCCTTTTATGTTTTTATTTGGTGAGTAGTTCCGCCAACACCGCATATTCAGCAGCGTTGCTTAAAGTAACATTAAATAGACTTGCACACATTTCTGTATGGTTAAATTGCTACCCAGCACCCAATCAAACTCCCACTCATTGTCAGTCAACATTGGCATCCCTAATTTGCTGAGTTAAAATGGTAATTTGGCAGAATAATGTTCAAATTATTTTTACCATTTCAAAAAATGTTTATTACTCTCCTTCTCAATTCCTTCACACTTGTATTTGTGTAGAATCAAATGATGAATTACTGTACATTAAGATTTATTCCCAATTTCCCACCTGAAAGAGTGAAATAATATTGTTATGTTTGGTGGCTATAAAATAGATATACATGTACCCATGAGCAAGGTCCTCCTATCTAGAGTTGTTAGAGATACTCTGTTACATAAATATAGCTGTTGTCTGTTGTACTTGTTTAGCTATAGATGAAATAACCATCATTGGATACCCACATGTAATCCATTCTGATTCTCTCCATTCATCACGTGTGGGATATTATACTGGCTTTGCGTCGTTTCTACCAAGCGACAATGCAACCATATGATTGTTTCTTTCACGATTTCATGAAGGGAACGTTATCCAATCGCAACATTAATTTCATGCAACCGCCGTTTTGATAAGAGGTTAACGCAAGCTGTATTTTGTTATGTTCTGTTCAAATAAAACATCGCAAGCCAGCGTAATTTCCCACGGGTGATGGAAGGAGAGTATCAGAATTGCCACTCATGGTTATCAGACAATGATAACTTTCATATAGCTGAATATTCATCTGTGTGTGTGTGTCTAATAAAGGATAGGGGAGACAACCTCACCAAGGTTATTTAACATTCCAGCGACTGTTTTAGATATTATGGTAAAGCAAATATTCATGTTTGAAAGTTGCGGATGTTTGGCCAATTAAATTAAGAAAACAGTTGGACTATTGTGAGACATGTTTGTATTTTGAGATATTTACACCTTTGTATTGAGGGGCTGACTTTCATGTATGTTGAATCTCGAGACAAAGACCAAGTGTGCGAACCATCTTGAAAAGTTGAGGTATGCATTTAATTCAAGAAAATTCATGATGTAAGGAATACGTATGTATTATCAATGTAAAAATGTAAAACAAATTGATTGAAGACTGGTTAAATGTGAGTATGTGCTGTTCAAATTCAAACCTTTTGTTTTCTCCATTAAGTACAAAATCTTAAAATGTTAGAGTGATACGATCATTCATTGTAGTTGCCCATGTGCTGAAAATTAATCACAAATATGATTGATTTTAATGAGCAGTATTTCGTGTGTTAAGATGCTGGTGTTAAAATAAAAATCTTGTGGAGCTTTTCATACTGTATATTCTGAAACAATAAAATTTTAGGGAAATTCAAAAATATGTTTTGAAACCCAAATAGTATTTTATAGGAATGTGTGTTTTTTAAAACTCAGACAAACGAACATGTACTGAATACATTTCAGGAAAGGAGACATGTTGTTTAAGCATTCTTTATTGATATTTGGTGTAACTTCTATGACTTACATACATGGATGTTTTGGGTTAATCTGCACATGTTACATCATGTCATTGCCATAAAAAATTACCTGAATTCCTAAGAACAGCTGACAAACTCACTTTTTTGACAAAACTGGATTAATATAACATGAATTGAAACAGATTATAGATTAACAGGAAATTTGGATTAGTTTTCTTTATTAAATATACACACACCAGTGTGTTGGTATATACCATTCAGATGACACAATGTCAGTTTTACAGACATGTGCACAGTATTGGCTGAACAATTATTATGGATCTGAAAAACATGAGAGTTAAGTATATGCTGAAAAATGATGACAGTTTCGGTAGTACTTATTCTTTAAATTGGTCTGATACATTTCTTGTTAAATCATTTTAATTTATAACAGTTCATTTGGTCCTCAGTGTACAGACTTATCCAACAGCGCTGTACAGAAAACCCGGAACATCATCGTTGGAAATGTCAAAAGGATTGGAAAAAGGGAAAAATGGAATTTAAAATAGTTGTTCTCATTAAAATCATTCTGACACGAAGGGAATTGTTAAAACCGCTTAAGATAGGTGATTGGTTAACAGAGTTGACCTCCAAAGTAGATTTTACTTCATATGCACATGGGTGGTTGTAGTTGGAACAGGGAGTGAGTGTGTGCATGTTTGAATGTTTAAATTATGGAATTACAGAGCACTCGTTTGTAAACATCAATTAAGATTTTGTGCTGCTAGTTCTTTGAGAATATCAAGTTGATGACAAAACTGTCATTTTCGGTGTTTAATGATTCACTTATATATGATTGGAATATTTTTTTTATTACTCTGGTTGGGAGTAATTTTAATTTGATTTCACACGTCGAAAGTCGAATACCAGGTACTTAAAGTGCCAATCAAATACTAATATAAAAATGGTCAGCCAATCAAGATAGGGGCCTTTTAATGTATCAACTAATTAATATTTCATGTTGATAGTAGTATAATCGGATTATACTACATATTGTTATGTTGGGTTGCGTTGGTGAAATATCGATACCTTCCTACTTGTTAACAATTACTTACAGGTATTTTATGTTGCTAAAACAAATCTAATGAAAATCTGTTCAATAGGACAAATTGTGACTGCGTTCTGTGTATTGTGATCATGTTTTGTTTTATTCTAAAAGACTAAAAATTGCTGCTTTCCACACCCCGCATTATTCTGTTCATGATTTATCATTTATTATTATTTTATGTATGTGTATGTATGTTACAAAGATAGAAATGAATATTATAGTCAATAAAATGTAAACAAAACCAATATGTTTGTTTATTTCAGGTCCTAATTTACACTTTTACGAAACCCACAAGTTTGGTAATAATGAGTTCAAACCAAATCTCAATCTTAAAAACATAATTTATATACATGATGCGAAGAGGAGATTAAAATCCCCTAATATGTATACACACTCACTTTCATTTTTAGTTCGACTTTTGTAGAAAAAAATGCAGCATTGGGAGTTGTTTTTGCCCCCCGCTTTGCGAAAATAGGGAGACATTAATTTAGGTTCGTCCATCTGTTTGTTTGTCCATATGTCAGTCACACTTTGGTGTCCATGCAGTAACTTGAGAATGCCTGAATGAAATATTTTGAAATTTTAATACAATGTTTATAATGACATAACACAGGCTAAGTTCAATTTTAGTGGTAGTGGCATGTGTAATTGTTATACAGTTATGCCCCTTTAATTTGTGAAAAATCGTATTTTTGGGGGTTTCTGCTCAATATTTTTAGAATGCTTGAATGAAGACTTTTGAAATATTATTACAATGTTTATAATGATAAAAACACATGCAAAGTTTGATTTTAGGAGTTGTGGCATTTGTTGTTCTACAGTTATGCCCCTTGAATTTTTTAAATATCTTCCGTGCAATAACTTAAAACAATAAAGAATGCCTGAATCAAATCTTTTGAATGAAATGGGAGACATAAATTCACTGAATTTGTGTGTGTTCATTACCATAAAAGGGGACCCAAGGGGTCAAACGGCCCCATTTGTAAATAGAAAAAAATCAATTTAAGTCTTCAAACATGCTTGTATATCTCAGTAACCACAACCAATGCTCATTACCATAAAGGGGACTTTAGAGATCTAGTGCCCTAGTAAAATAATCATGTGATGGATGTTTCGAATCAAAAGCATGCAGTCATTTTTATGTGATTTTCACAGTGATTTTCATGGAATTAATAAGCTTGGTTCCACAGCTGAAAATCCGATATTACAACATATAGATACCGTTCCAAATCCTAAATAATCTGTATGGTATATATATATATATATATATATATATATATATATATATATATATATATATATATATATACTTGTTTTGCAGCATCTTTCCAGGTTGAATGAAATGAAAGGGGACAACACTTAATTTCAAAAAATGGTTCACTTCGCTTTTAAAATATATTGATGCAATATTGTAGTTTACTCTCTTATAAAAAGGAGGTGTGCTATGGACGTTGACGGCCTTAGCTGAAAACCAAGATTACTGTTAATAAGAATAGAAGAAAATAATGTCTTTGCTCGATACAGGAATAAAGGACGCTATTTTATTTATTTCAAAACAGCTGAGCCGGGCCCGATGAGCTCAGTCGGTTAAGCGTCTTACTATCAATCCAGCGGTTGTGAGTTTGAATCCCCCGCCCGGCAACAGTCTCCGTGATGATTGATATACGACATTGTGTCTCATTATATTGCGTCTCTCACCACTGATTCAAGTGGGAAAGTTATCAGTTACTTGCGAAGATGGGGTGTGCTCGAGTACTGGTTAATCCCAGGAAACGGTGGTTAGGTAAACTGATCGTCTGTTAGCTCCGATGGCATAAAAATGACGCTAAACATTCAATCAATCAATATTCAATCAAAACAGCTGAAAACATAATACTAGTATGCCTTGTAGAAAGTCTGAATGACTGACGTATGTTACATGTACTTCACGTGCTCTGACCTTGATATCTGCATTGGGATTACCGAACCTAGATCGCCATGAATTCCCTCACGGGGATGGGAAAGCGGGGAGTCGAATAAAGTATTTGCCATTTTAGTTTTGACTTAAAGGCTACTAAGATCCAATTTTAAGACTTTAGCGCACTGAATTATTGCAGCTTTCAATGTGTTTCGGTGGTTGGATTGCCCCTTTTTGTGAGATGTGTTTCAGTGGTTGGATTGTCCCTTTATGTGAGATGTGTTTCGATGGTTGGATTGCCCCTTTATGTGAGACGTGTTTCAGTGGTTGGATTGTCCCTTTATGTGAGATGTGTTTCGGTGGTTGGATTGCCCATTTATTTGAGATGTGTTTCGGTGGTTGGATTGCCCATTTATGTGAGATGTGTTTCGGTGGTTGAATTGCCTCTTTATGTGAGATATGTTTCAGTGGTTGGATTGCCCCTATATGTGAGATGTGTTTCAGTGGTTGGATTGTCCCTTTATGTGAGACGTGTTTCAGTGGTTGGATTGCCCCTTTATGTGAGACGTGTTTCAGTGGTTGGATTGCCCCTTTATGTGAGACGTGTTTCGGTGGTTGGATTGCCCCTTTATGTGAGATGTGTTTCGGTGGTTGGATTGTCCCTTTATGTGAGATATGTTTCGGTGGTTGGATTGCCCCTTTATGTGAGATGTGTTTCGGTGGTTGGATTCCCCTTTATGTGAGATGTGTTTCGGTGGTTGGATTGCCCCTGTATGTGAGATATGTTTCGGTGGTGGATAGCCCCTTTATCTGACATGTGTTTCGGTGGTTGGATTGCCCCTTTATTTGAGATGTGTTTCGGTAGTTGGATTGTCCCGTTATGTGAGATGTGTTTCAGTGGTTGGATTGCCCCTTTATGTGAGATGTGTTTCGGTGGTTGGATTGCCCCTGTATGTGAGATATGTTTCGGTGGTGGATTGTCCCTTTATCTGACATGTGTTTCGGTGGTTGGATTGCCCCTTTATTTGAGATGTATTTCGGTGGTTGGATTGTCCCTTTATGTGAGATGTGTTTCGGTGGTTGGATTGTCCCTTTATTTGAGATGTGTTTCGGTGGTTGGATTGTCCCTTTATGTGAGATGTGTTTCAGTGGTTGGATTGTCCCTTTATGTGAGATGTGTTTTGGTGGTTGGATTGTCCCTTTATGTGAGATGTGTTTCGGTGGTTGGATTGCCCCTTTATTTGAGATGTGTTTCGGTTGTTGGATTGCCCCTTTATGTGAGATGTGTTTCGGTTGTTGGATTGTCACTTTATATGAGATGTGTTTCGGTGGTTGGATTGTCCCTTTATGTGAGATATGTTTCAGTGGTTGGATTGCCCCTTTATGTGAGATGTGTTTCGGTGGTTGGATTGTCCCTTTATGTGAGATGTGTTTCGGTGGTTGGATTGCCCCTGTATGTGAGATATGTTTCGGTGGTTGGATTGCCCCTTTATGTGAGATGTGTTTCGGTTGTCGGATTGCCCCTTTATGTGAGATGTGTTTCGGTGGTTGGATTGCCCCTGTATGTGAGATATGTTTCGGTGGTGGATTGCCCCTTTATCTGACATGTGTTTCGGTGGTTGGATTGTCCCTTTATTTGAGATGTGTTTCGGTGGTTGGATTGTCCCTTTATGTGAGATGTGTTTCAGTGGTTGGATTGCCCCTTTATGTGATATATATTTCAGTGGTTGGATTGCCCCTTTATGTGAGATGTGTTTTGGTGGTTGGATTGCCCCTTTATGTGAGATGTGTTTCGGTGGTTGGATTGCCCCTGTATGTGAGATATGTTTCGGTGATGGATTGCCCCTTTATCTGACATGTGTTTCGGTGGTTGAATTGCCCCTTTATTTGAGATTTATTTCGGTGGTTGGATTGTCCCTTTATGTGAGATGTGTTTCGGTGGTTGGATTGTCCCTTTATTTGAGATATGTTTCGGTGGTTGGATTGTCCCTTTATGTGAGATGTGTTTCAGTGGTTGGATTGTCCCTTTATGTGAGATGTGTTTCGGTGGTTGGATTGCCCCTTTATGTGAGATGTGTTTCGGTGGTTGGATTGCCCTTTTATTTGAGATGTGTTTCGGTTGTTGGATTGCCCCTTTATGTGAGATGTGTTTCGGTTGTTGGATTGTCACTTTATATGAGATGTGTTTCGGTGGTTGGATTGCCCCTTTATGTGAGATGTGTTTCGATGGTTGGATTGCCCCTTTATGTGAGATATGTTTCAGTGGTTGGATTGCCCCTTTATTTGAGATGTGTTTCGGTTGTTGGATTGCCCTTTTATGTGAGATGTGTTTCGGTGGTTGGATTGCCCCCTTATGTAAGATGTGTTTCAGTGGTTGGATTGTCCCTTTATGTGAGATGTGTTTCGATGGTTGGATTGCCCGTTTCTGTGACATGTGTTTCGGTGGTTGGATTGTCCATTTCTGTGACACGTGTTTCAGTGGTTGGATTGTCCCTCTATGTGAGATGTGTATCGGTAGTTGGATTGCCCCTTTATGTGAGATGTGTTTCGGTGGTTGGATTGCCCCTTTATGTGAGATGTGTTTCGATGGTTGGATTGTCTCTTTATGTGAGATGTTTTTCGGTGGTTGGATTGTCCCTTTATGTGAGACGTGTTTCGGTGGTTGGATTGAACTTTATATGAGATGTGTTTCGGTGGTTGGATTGCCTCTTTATGTGAGCTGTGTTTCGGTGGTTGGATTGTCCCTTTTTGTGAGATGTGTTTCAGTGGTTGGATTGCCCCTTTATGTGAGATGTGTTTCAGTGGTTGGATTGTCCCTTTATGTGAGATGTGTTTGGGTGGTTGGATTGTACCTTAATGTGAGACGTGTTTCAGTGGTTGGATTGCCCCTTTATGTGAGATGTGTTTCGGTGGTTGGATTGCCCCTTTATGTGAGATGTGTTTCAGTGGTTGGATTGCCCTTTTATGTGAGATGTGTTTCAGTGGTTGGACTGCCCTTTTATGTGACATGTGTTTCGGTGGTTGGATTGTCCCTTTATGTGAGATGTGTTTCGGTTGTTGGATTGTCCCTTTATGTGAGATGTGTTTCGGTGGTTGAATTGCCCCTTTATGTGAGATGTGTTTCGGTGGTTGGATTGCCCCTTTATGTGAGATGTGTTTCGGTGGTTGGATTGTCCCTATATGTGAGATATGATTCGGTGGCGGATTTCCTCTTTATCTGACATATGTTTCGGTGGTTGGATTGCCCCTTTATGTGAGATGTGTTTCGGTGGTTGGATTGTCCCTTTATGTGAGATATGTTTCGGTGGTTGGATTGCCCCTTTATGTGAGATGTGTTTCGGTGGTTGAATTGCCCCTTTATGTGAGATGTGTTTCGGTGGTTGAATTGCCCCTTTATGTGAGATGTGTTTCGGTGGTTGGATTGTCCCTTTATGTGAGATGCGTTTCGGTGGTTGGATTGCCCCTTTATGTGAGATGTGTTTCGGTGGTTGGATTGTCCCTATATGCGACGTATGTTTCGGTGGTGGATTGCCTCTTTATCTGACATATGTTTCGGTGGTTGGATTGCCCCTTTATGTGAGATGTGTTTCGGTGGTTGGACTGCCCCTTTATGTGAGATGTGTTTCGGTGGTTGGATTGTCCCTTTATGTGAGATGTGTTTCGGTGGTTGGATTGCCCCTTTATGTGAGATGTGTTTGGTGTTTGGATTGCCCCTTTATGTGAGATGTGTTTCGGTGGTGACATGTGTTTCGGTGGTTGGATTGACCCTTTATGTGAGATGTGTTTCGGTGGTTGGATTGTCCCTATATGTGAAATATGTTTCGGTGGTGAATTGCCTCTTTATCTGACATATGTTTCGGTGGTTGGATTGCCCCTTTATGTGAGATGTGTTTCGGTGGGTGGATTGCCCCTTTATGTGAGATGTGTTTCAGTGGTTGGATTGCCCCTTTATTCGAGATGTGTTTCGGTGGTTGGATTGTCCCTTTATTTGAGATGTGTTTCGGTGGTTGGATTGCCCCTTTATGTGAGATGTGTTTCAGTGGTTTGATTGCCCCTTTATGTGAGATGTGTTTTGGTGGTTGGATTTTCCCTCTATGTGAGATATGTTTCGGTGGTGGATTGCCCCTTTATCTGACATGTGTTTCGGTGGTTGGATTGCCCATTTCTGTGAGATGTGTTTCGATGGTTGGATTGCCCCTTTTTGTGAGATGTGTTTCGGTGGTTGGATTGCTCATTTCTGTGTGATGTGTTTTGGTGGTTGGATTGCCCCTTTTTATGAGATGTGTTTCGGTAGTTGGATTGTCCATTTCTGTGAGATGTGTTTCGGTGGCTGGATTGCCCCTTTATGTGAGATGTGTTTCGGTGGTTGGATTGTCCCTTTATGTGAGATGTGTTTCGGTGGTTGGATTGTCGCTTTATGTGAGATGAGTTTCGGTGGTTAGATTGTCCCTTTATGTGAGATGTTTTTCAGTGGTTGGATTGTCCCTTTATGTGAGATGTGTTTCAGTGGTTGGATTGCCCCTTTATGTGAGATGTGTTTCGGTGGTTGGATTGCCCCTTTATGTGAGATGTGTTTCAGTGGTTGGATTGCCCCTTTATGTGAGACGTGTTTCAGTGATTGGATTGCCCCTTTATGTGAGATGTGTTTCGGTGGTTGGATTGCCCCTTTATGTGAGATGTGTTTCGGTGGTTGGATTGTCCCTTTATGTGAGATGTGTTTCAGTGGTTGGACTGCCCCTTTATGTGAGACGTGTTTCGGTTGTTGGATTGCCCCTTTATGTGAGATGTGTTTCGGTGATTGGATTGCCCCTTTAAGTGAGATGTGTTTCGGTGGTTGGATTGTTCCTTTATGTGAGACGTGTTTCAGTGGTTGGATTGCCCCTTTATGTGAGATGTGTTTCGGTGGTTGGATTGCCCCTTTATGTGAGATGTGTTTCGGTTGTTGGATTGTCCCTTTATGTGAGATGTGTTTCAGTGGTTGGACTGCCCCTTTATGTGAGACGTATTTCGGTTGTTTGACTGCCCCTTTATGTGAGACGTGTTTCGGTTGTTGGATTGCCCCTTTATGTGAGATGTGTTTCGGTGGTTGGATTGTCCCTTTATGTGAGATGCGTTTCGGTGGTTGGATTGCCCCTTTATGTGAGATGTGTTTCGGTGGTTGGATTGTCCCTATATGCGAGATATGTTTCGGTGGTGGATTGCCTCTTTATCTGACATATGTTTCGGTGGTTGGATTGCCCCTTTATGTGAGATGTGTTTCGGTGGTTGGACTGCCCCTTTATGTGAGATGTGTTTCGGTGGTTGGATTGTCCCTTTATGTGAGATGTGTTTCGGTGGTTGGATTGCCCCTTTATGTGAGATGTGTTTGGTGTTTGGATTGCCCCTTTATGTGAGATGTGTTTCGGTGGTGACATGTGTTTCGGTGGTTGGATTGACCCTTTATGTGAGATGTGTTTCGGTGGTTGGATTGTCCCTATATGTGAAATATGTTTCGGTGGTGAATTGCCTCTTTATCTGACATATGTTTCGGTGGTTGGATTGCCCCTTTATGTGAGATGTGTTTCGGTGGGTGGATTGCCCCTTTATGTGAGATGTGTTTCAGTGGTTGGATTGCCCCTTTATTCGAGATGTGTTTCGGTGGTTGGATTGTCCCTTTATTTGAGATGTGTTTCGGTGGTTGGATTGACCCTTTATGTGAGATGTGTTTCAGTGGTTTGATTGCCCCCTTTATGTGAGATGTGTTTTGGTGGTTGGATTTTCCCTCTATGTGAGATATGTTTCGGTGGTGGATTGCCCCTTTATCTGACATGTGTTTCGGTGGTTGGATTGCCCATTTCTGTGAGATGTGTTTCGATGGTTGGATTGCCCCTTTTTGTGAGATGTGTTTCGGTGGTTGGATTGCTCATTTCTGTGTGATGTGTTTTGGTGGTTGGATTGCCCCTTTTTATGAGATGTGTTTCGGTAGTTGGATTGTCCATTTCTGTGAGATGTGTTTCGGTGGCTGGATTGCCCCTTTATGTGAGATGTGTTTCGGTGGTTGGATTGTCCCTTTATGTGAGATGTGTTTCGGTGGTTGGATTGTCGCTTTATGTGAGATGAGTTTCGGTGGTTAGATTGTCCCTTTATGTGAGATGTTTTTCAGTGGTTGGATTGTCCCTTTATGTGAGATGTGTTTCAGTGGTTGGATTGCCCCTTTATGTGAGATGTGTTTCGGTGGTTGGATTGCCCCTTTATGTGAGATGTGTTTCAGTGGTTGGATTGCCCCTTTATGTGAGACGTGTTTCAGTGATTGGATTGCCCCTTTATGTGAGATGTGTTTCGGTGGTTGGATTGCCCCTTTATGTGAGATGTGTTTCGGTGGTTGGATTGTCCCTTTATGTGAGATGTGTTTCAGTGGTTGGACTGCCCCTTTATGTGAGACGTGTTTTGGTTGTTGGATTGCCCCTTTATGTGAGATGTGTTTCGGTGATTGGATTGCCCCTTTAAGTGAGATGTGTTTCGGTGGTTGGATTGTTCCTTTATGTGAGACGTGTTTCAGTGGTTGGATTGCCCCTTTATGTGAGATGTGTTTCGGTGGTTGGATTGCCCCTTTATGTGAGATGTGTTTCGGTTGTTGGATTGTCCCTTTATGTGAGATGTGTTTCAGTGGTTGGACTGCCCCTTTATGTGAGACGTGTTTCGGTTGTTTGACTGCCCCTTTATGTGAGACGTGTTTCGGTTGTTGGATTGCCCCTTTATGTGAGATGTGTTTCAGTGGTTGGATTGCCCCTTTATGTGAGATGTGTTTCGGTGGTTGGATTGCCCCTTTATGTGAGATGTGTTTCAGTGGTTGGATTGCCCCTTTATGTGAGATGTGTTTCAGTGATTGGATTGCCCCTTTATGTGAGATGTGTTTCGGTGGTTGGATTGCCCCTTTATGTGAGATGTGTTTCGGTGGTTGGATTGTCCCTTTATGTGAGATGTGTTTCAGTGGTTGGACTGCCCCTTTATGTGAGACGTGTTTCGGTTGTTGGATTGTCCCTTTATGTGAGATGTGTTTCGGTGATTGGATTGCCCCTTTAAGTGAGATGTGTTTCGGTGGTTGGATTGTTCCTTTATGTGAGACGTGTTTCAGTGGTTGGATTGCCCCTTTATGTGAGATGTGTTTCGGTGGTTGGATTGTCCCTATATGCGAGATATGTTTCGGTGGTGGATTGCCTCTTTATCTGACATATGTTTCGGTGGTTGGATTGCCCCTTTATGTGAGATGTGTTTCGGTGGTTGGACTGCCCCTTTATGTGAGATGTGTTTCGGTGGTTGGATTGTCCCTTTATGTGAGATGTGTTTCGGTGGTTGGATTGCCCCTTTATGTGAGATGTGTTTGGTGTTTGGATTGCCCCTTTATGTGAGATGTGTTTCGGTGGTGACATGTGTTTCGGTGGTTGGATTGACCCTTTATGTGAGATGTGTTTCGGTGGTTGGATTGTCCCTATATGTGAAATATGTTTCGGTGGTGAATTGCCTCTTTATCTGACATATGTTTCGGTGGTTGGATTGCCCCTTTATGTGAGATGTGTTTCGGTGGGTGGATTGCCCCTTTATGTGAGATGTGTTTCAGTGGTTGGATTGCCCCTTTATTCGAGATGTGTTTCGGTGGTTGGATTGTCCCTTTATTTGAGATGTGTTTCGGTGGTTGGATTGACCCTTTATGTGAGATGTGTTTCAGTGGTTTGATTGCCCCTTTATGTGAGATGTGTTTTGGTGGTTGGATTTTCCCTCTATGTGAGATATGTTTCGGTGGTGGATTGCCCCTTTATCTGACATGTGTTTCGGTGGTTTGATTGCCCATTTCTGTGAGATGTGTTTCGATGGTTGGATTGCCCCTTTTTGTGAGATGTGTTTCGGTGGTTGGATTGCTCATTTCTGTGTGATGTGTTTTGGTGGTTGGATTGCCCCTTTTTATGAGATGTGTTTCGGTAGTTGGATTGTCCATTTCTGTGAGATGTGTTTCGGTGGCTGGATTGCCCCTTTATGTGAGATGTGTTTCGGTGGTTGGATTGTCCCTTTATGTGAGATGTGTTTCGGTGGTTGGATTGTCGCTTTATGTGAGATGAGTTTCGGTGGTTAGATTGTCCCTTTATGTGAGATGTTTTTCAGTGGTTGGATTGTCCCTTTATGTGAGATGTGTTTCAGTGGTTGGATTGCCCCTTTATGTGAGATGTGTTTCGGTGGTTGGATTGCCCCTTTATGTGAGATGTGTTTCAGTGGTTGGATTGCCCCTTTATGTGAGACGTGTTTCAGTGATTGGATTGCCCCTTTATGTGAGATGTGTTTCGGTGGTTGGATTGCCCCTTTATGTGAGATGTGTTTCGGTGGTTGGATTGTCCCTTTATGTGAGATGTGTTTCAGTGGTTGGACTGCCCCTTTATGTGAGACGTGTTTTGGTTGTTGGATTGCCCCTTTATGTGAGATGTGTTTCGGTGATTGGATTGCCCCTTTAAGTGAGATGTGTTTCGGTGGTTGGATTGTTCCTTTATGTGAGACGTGTTTCAGTGGTTGGATTGCCCCTTTATGTGAGATGTGTTTCGGTGGTTGGATTGCCCCTTTATGTGAGATGTGTTTCGGTTGTTGGATTGTCCCTTTATGTGAGATGTGTTTCAGTGGTTGGACTGCCCCTTTATGTGAGACGTGTTTCGGTTGTTTGACTGCCCCTTTATGTGAGACGTGTTTCGGTTGTTGGATTGCCCCTTTATGTGAGATGTGTTTCAGTGGTTGGATTGCCCCTTTATGTGAGATGTGTTTCGGTGGTTGGATTGCCCCTTTATGTGAGATGTGTTTCAGTGGTTGGATTGCCCCTTTATGTGAGATGTGTTTCAGTGATTGGATTGCCCCTTTATGTGAGATGTGTTTCGGTGGTTGGATTGCCCCTTTATGTGAGATGTGTTTCGGTGGTTGGATTGTCCCTTTATGTGAGATGTGTTTCAGTGGTTGGACTGCCCCTTTATGTGAGACGTGTTTCGGTTGTTGGATTGTCCCTTTATGTGAGATGTGTTTCGGTGATTGGATTGCCCCTTTAAGTGAGATGTGTTTCGGTGGTTGGATTGTTCCTTTATGTGAGACGTGTTTCAGTGGTTGGATTGCCCCTTTATGTGAGATGTGTTTCAGTGGTTGGATTGCCCCTTTATGTGAGATGTGTTTCGGTTGTTGGATTGTCCCTTTATGTGAGATGTGTTTCAGTGGTTGGACTGCCCCTTTATGTGAGACGTGTTTCGGTTGTTGGACTGCCCCTTTATGTGAGACGTGTTTCGGTTGTTGGATTGCCCCTTTATGTGAGATGTGTTTCAGTGGTTGGACTGCCCCTTTATGTGAGACGTGTTTCGTTTGTAGGATTGCCCCTTTATGTGAAATGTGTTTCGGTGGTTGAATTGTCCCTTTATGTGAGATGTGTTTCGGTTGTTGGATTGCCCCTTTATGTGAGATGTGTTTCAGTGGTTGGACTGCCCCTTTATGTGAGACGTGTTTCGGTTGTCGGATTGCCCCTTTATGTGAGATGTGTTTCGGTGGTTGGACTGTCCCTTTATGTGAGATGTGTTTCGGTGGTTGGATTGCCCCTTTATGTGAGATGTGTTTCGGTGGTTGGATTGTTCCTTTATGTGAGAAGTGTTTCAGTGGTTAGATTGCCCCTTTTAACTTGGAGACAGATAGGTTACAAGTAAAATTTATTTTAACGCTGGTGAGAACGTTTGAATTTTATATTCCAAACAAAAACGAATAAACGTGATTGAGGTTAGATTTTTTTTATAATATAACCCTCGACAGAGTTATATTTCTTTAAAATAATTGTTTAAATGCTATTTCAAACTCACGACATGTTATATGTGACACATCCAGTTTTAGTGATGGAAAAAGATCTCAGAATGAACCCGAGTAGAAATGCCGTTGTTCCGCAAATAATTGGCAAACGTTCTCACAAATATATTTCCAACTTGTTATGGAACAACAACTTGATATGATTTTGAAGTCCTAAAACTAAAAATTGATTGAACAGCGCTGTAACACTGTAGACTTGTAAATAATGACATATAGATAATAATTTATATGTTGCTTGATTGTTTCCCTTGTCTCGCTCGCCTTAGTCCTGAACTCGTCCGCCTTTTTCTTTCTGTTTATCTTTTTTTTAAATTATGAATTATATGATTAATCATAAAAGTGTTTTTTTTCTTTTAGTTTAAACATATTTTATTGCCATATAAACACGTATTACATTATTTATCATGCATATAAGTCAAATACAATTTAAGGCAATTTAAGTTTTTTTTCCTTTAAAACTTTACATGATATACAACTATCGATGTAAATATATATTTCACTTATAGAACTGTATTTTGTTGATATGTCAAAGCTAACCAACTGAATCTTCGCCACCTTACACAAATGGTTTTATAAGTTACTAAAGAGAGAAACTGTATAAGAGTTTTTTCTTTCGTTTTAATCCTTTTACTATGGATGTTGTGGAATATGTTGTTGTTGTTGTTGTTGTTGTTGTTGTTGTTGTTGTTGTTGTTGTATGGTGTTTAGCGTCGCTTTCAACAATTTTTCAGTCATATCGCGACGGTGTCTACTTGAGACAGTATTCTAGCGCTGTCACACTGGAGTATCATGTCGCAGACACATGATATGATACCCCACCCAGTCACATTATACTGACACCGGGCCGACCAGACCTAGAACTCTCCTCTAAATGCTGAGCGTCAAGCAAGGAAGCTTCTAGTACCATTTTTAAAGTCTTTGGTATGACCCGGCCGGGGATCGAATCCACGACCTTCCGCGTGCGAGGCGGACGCTCTACCACCAGACCACGCCGCGGTCTGGAATATGTTGTATATAGCTCCTAATGAACGCATATCCCAGCAGATGGTGTTAACACAGTGACTGTTAAAGAGGTGGGATTGTCTCAGCCAATCAAAGTTTACTTCCTGATTCAAACTATTCTGCACTAAGTGGTAAGACAATTTACTTTTAGAAAAGCAAGTTTCGAAGATGATCAAGCAAATTGGTTTCTAAAAGTAAAGTTCGAGACAATCACGCTTTGGCCAGGAAGGGAATTTGTACAAATGAAAAACAACAAAACATCTCTTTCAACAATTTGCAGAAATAACATTTAACATGATCTGACTTTTAAGTATTCATGCGATCAGTTTGACCTATTTTTATAACAACGTCAATCGAAGATTGAGCCGATAAAGATGGCCGACCAATCACATTTAGGCGATATAAGCCACACCGACAAACCCCGATAACTTTCACTTAAGATGCAAAGTATCCCTTTGTACATAAACAATGTTTACAAATATCTCCATAGATGTCTTCAAAGCGATACAAGACAATTTTGAAAAAAAAATAAAACAAAAGATGTCTTTAAAGCGATACAAGACAATTTTGTAAAAAAATAAAACAAAAACATTCAAAACTATTTCGCGTAATTACAATTATGTCTACACAATACACAATTCGTTAAAACCCACAATTTATGTGAGAAAGTTGGCCAGTAACTTGCGGAAAGAGGATGGTTCTACTCAGATTCTTTTTGAGGTCTTCCTCCACAAAGAAAACTGGATATGCCATATATAACCAGAAATGTGTTGAAAATGGCGTTAAACCCCATTCAAAAAAAAAGAAGAAAAAAAAAGAACACTGAACATAAATTTATATTGTACGCCGACCTTTAAATCTGTTATTGGTATGGAAAGGGGTAGAAAGCGTCTTTGTTCCCACGTATGAGGTGATTGTTGACAGAAAGTGTAAAATGTGTGTTTAATTTCATCAGTTTTATTAGTACAAAAGAATACAATACCGCAGGAAATATCGATTTGTATTTTGAAAGATCGTTCTACTTGTATTTTCAAAACTAGCGTGACATTGCTGGTTTTATTAAAACTATGTTTTAAGTTCTGTATACATTGATAGTATATTGTTCTGTATACATTGATAATATATAGTTCTGTATACATTGATAGTATAAAGTTTTGTATACATTGATAGTATATAGTTCTGTATACATTGATAGTATATAGTTCTGTATACATTGATAGTAAATAGTTCTGTATACATTGATAGTATATAGTTCTGTATACATTGATAGTATATAGTTCTGTATACATTGATAGTTTATAGTTCTGTATACATTGATAGTTTATAGTTCTGTATACATTGATAGTATATAGTTCTGTATACATTGATAGTATATAGTTCTGTATACATTGATAGTATATAGTTCTGTATACAGTGATAGTATATAGTTCTGTATACATTGATAGTATATAGTTCTGTATACATTGATAGTATATAGTTCTGTATACATTGATAGTATATAGTTCTGTATACATTGATAGTATATAGTTCTGTATACATTGATAGTATACAGTTCTGTATACATTGATAGTATACAGTTCTGTATACATTGATAGTATACAGTTCTGTATACATTGATAGTATATAGTTCTGTATACATTGATAGTATATAGTTATGTATACATTGATAGTATATAGTTATGTATACATTGATAGTATATAGTTATGTATATATTGATAGTATGTCTCATTGATGGATTTAAAGATTATTTAATGAGTTAATCTGATTAAAATCGGTTACGAAAGCCGTGTATACAATTTACAATTTATTTAATCATTGACCCCTTAGCCAGGATGAACGTTGTCCAGTTGAGTAAATTCATACTTTCGGATACCGGTTCATCTCTTGGAAGATTTCCTGTGCGTTTGTCAAACTTTTCTCGACTGATATATAACGCTTTCGTTATTAGGGCTAGTCAAACTTGGCTTCAGCTCACACGTAGAAAACACACGCACGCACGCACGCACGCACGCACGCACGCACGCACGCACGCACGCACGCTTTTTCATTCACTTAAGTTATATCCATGGAAACTGAAGAAACATAGCTATCTAGATGCCGTCATCTTAGCTTTGACTGTACGGTTGAGGCTCGTTTTGAAAGGGGATTTATCAGGGTTTTTAAGTTCTATAAATTGGCCGTTAACATTTTTTTTAGGTAAGACTAAAATGAGTTTCCCGCTTTAAATTACAACATATTTTGTGAAGTATTAAATGAGTCACATGGTTTCAATTTGATTTCAGTTCTATACATTATACAGGTTTACACGTGGTGAAAATGGTTTTACCTTAGAAAGAGTCCGAATGACGATGCAATAGTCGTCTAGCAGTATTTAAGTGTTGTCTATTTTTAGAATGGGGATTTCGTTTCAATTTTAATAGCAATTTTGTCAAATTTTGGTAGATTTGACATACTAAGCCATTCAGATTTTATTTATTAATGATAATGAGAAGTATTTCAACCATTTCAAAAATAATTGTATTTTAAGATATTTATAGCATTATTACTCCTGATATACTTCCTTTAAAGTGTCACTTCACTCGCCAAATTATCGACAGGAAAGGGGAAATTGGTACAATTACAGATGCAATTAAAATGTGCAACGGGACATCATGCGACGCAATAGTTAGTGTTCATCAAGTAAACATTTAACAATTAAGAAACTCAAATGGAGCGATCGGGGTTTCTTAACTTTTACATTTTTACTTAATGAACACTACCTGACTTAATGTTAAACGTCATTTGACTGACAGTTTGGCAGGAGCTACGATGAAAGCTGAGATGATTGAGCGGCTTTACACGTATGTGGATAAAAATGGGTGTACCAATATGTACAACACACAGCCAAGATGTACCAATGTGTACAACACAACCAAGGTGTACCAATGTGTACAACACACAGCCAAGATGTACCAATGTGTACAACACACAACCAAGGTGTACCAATGTGTACAACACACAACCAAATACAGTAGCGGTTTTACACGTATGTGGATAATGAAGGGTGTACCAATGTGTACAACACACAACTAAACGCAGTAGTGGCTTTACACGTATATGTTTTATTGACCACATATTGTACGTACATGTCTATCTAAACTTGATGCAAGAAACCGACAGTCTCTCCATTAAATCTTCCATATATATATATATATATATATATATATATATATATATATATATATATATATATACAGTCAAACCTGTCTTAAGCAGTCAGTAAATGGAAGGAGCAAAAGTGGCGTTTTAGGACAGGTTGTTGCTTAATACAGGTAAATTTGCTCTGAAAACATCGAAATGGGAAATAGCGAATGTGGTTGCTTAAGAAAAGTGGCTGCTTAATAGAGGTGATCGCTTATACAGGTTTGACTGTATTACCATCCTAAATACCATCATTATACACGTACCACAAATGAATCGAACATATTTGTGTTCTCATTAACCTATGTGTCCATGTCACGCTAAATGCCTGCTACAGGCATTGTCTTGAATCAATGGAGGCCAACACGCATTAGTTCGCTTGTGTCTTTCCATCATTATAGGACCTTTATATACATTGTAACATATGGACAGTCTTGCTATTTTTGTACATGTTTGAAGAAAGTACATTTTATGCTGACGATATTAATGACTTATTACATAAGTTGATGCTTTAAAATTTGCTTTAAGAAGAAAATTATATGATGAAAAGTAATCAAATGTGATAACGCCATGCGTTCATTGTTTTCATTAATATAAAACATTGACAAGTATGATACGAACTATTTATATAATAAAATGAATAATTGTACAGAATGTCAAATAATAACATGGACATACAATACATTAAAGAGAATACTATACTGTACAAGTGTAATTTGCATATAAGAGGGGTGTTGGAAATGTATTGTGTATTTGCGCTCTAACCATTACTAACTAACTAAATCGCTAATGTCATCATTTCATGCCCTCAAAGTACTCTCCCTGGTTAGAAATATATAACTTTAGTCTGTAGACCCATTTCACGAAAGCATCACGGTAGGCTAATTGGGGCACTGGTTTACGGCAGAACCAAGAGCCTGTCGTGACCTATATCTTCGACCAGAGAGGAAGTTTTTAAATTTGGGATAAAGAAAGAAGACGAGGCAATTTCTGGGGAGTAAATGGTGTGTCGTAGCACTGTAACTTTCTCAGACTTAAAAAAAATCCGTAACATAGACAGGTGTGCGCTGGAAGCATTATCGTGCAAGAGACGAACATGTTTGAATCCAGCGACTGGGTGACGTTTTTCGTAGTACTTTTTTCATTTTTTTAGTACCACATCACGAAATACGTTCCAGTCACATTTTTTACTCTCGTTTACCGGTACTTGCATTGCTAAACTTTCAACAGAGAAGAACATTGCATAAAGAATCATCTTTACACTCAAGATCCGTTTGGCAATGACCGACCTTCTGCGATGTTTGATGGCCCATAGTGTACACAGGTTTCGCCACCAGTGACAAAATTTGCAAATTGCCTTTGGTTATATTCAGGGAACATCTTAAGCATTTTTTTGTCAATTTCAACACGTGCCTTCTTCTAGTCGTCAATCATCAAGTAGGGCACCCACCTAGCAGAAATTTTCATAACTTTCATAATTTTCTCAATGAACTGAAGATAGTTGAGCGCCTGCAATGTGTGATCTATTGCGAACATTATATTGCGCATAGTTTCCAACAATTTCTCTAATTTTAGACAAGATTTTTTTTTCTTTCATGTTGCTGTCTTTGGTCGACCAGATTTTGCTGCATTTTTAACAGACGCTACACCAGAATTTCTTTTGAAATAACTGTAACTCTGGAATTCCGTGTGTCAGCAGATACATTTTTATACCATTATGAAGGTATTGAATAAAGCTATACATGCGTATAAACATCGATGTAAAATTTCACGAAAATTTGGCGTGACTTATAAATACAAAATACATTTCGAACACTCCTCGTACATATTATAACACAGAAAAGAACAAATTATGTATTAGGGCATGAACGCAGTACAAAATGCATTGAATTACATTACATACGGTGCATTATAAATAGTATCATATAGAAATGGAATTATATGTCAACAAATGAATTTCAACAGAAAAATACAAAATAAACAATCAAGAAAAAAATATATATCTGTTTCAACATAACTTTGATACCTAGTAACCCTCGTTTAAAAACACCAGAGAATGTAATTAATAAGTTAGTTTATATTAGTTTATACTAATTTATTTTGGCTCGATTGCGATTCGAACACAAATATACATATATAAGTCTGTATCGGTATGATTTTTACACCTATTTTCAAAACCAGCAAGACTTCAGTAGGTTAATTTAACACTTAAGAGTTACACTATAATAACTGAGCGCTAGTGCAGTGGGTAGAGTGTTGGGCACTCACGCCAGAGGTTGCGATGTGGATTCGATCAGTTCGAACAATGCATCTTGAAATAAACAATACTCATTACTGTTTCTACTCAGGAAGCGGACTCATAAATATAGCGGTTCAGCTAAGCTTTGTGCTTTCGCAATCGAGCTAAAATAATTTGATATAAACTTATAATACGACAAAGTTCAAATGTGACTAACTGTATACATTTCAATAGTTTTAAATTTTTGCTCATACTACCAACGCCGCCAGTTTGATAAAAAAAAGTTGTAAAGTTCTTAAATATAATATTTCAGATAGCAGTATCTGCAGGTTAATATTTCCCTATGCATATACTTTACAGGTGTAAATATTGATTGAATGCATGAAAATGAATGTAAGATACTTAACCATTGCAATAGTGTGTACCTTGAACTTTAACGTTGTTAACGTTCACCCCCACCCTCCAGTATTTACCAAGGTATACTCTTTTGCAATATACATGTAGAAACGAAAGTTAGGGTTATTATAGACTTTTTAAACATCATAATTGCATCACGTGTGTATATAACTCCAGCTCACAAATATAATGCTAAGTGACTATCCGTGTAAAAATTGCCGAGTTTCCTTATAAATGTGTCTGCATCAAAGCAAACACTACTGTAGGTACATGTGGACGTTTTGAACGGCGTCATTTACTTTCCTTTATTAAAAGAAACACATTTAAATCACTAGTACAGTTAAAGTTATTATATTGTTAAACAATGTTGCGTATATGTAAAACGTACGTTTTTATTAGCTGCCGTTTTCTTACAGTACATAGGATCCTATTTCTTTACACATTTATAAAGTAATTGTCGTATTGTTTATTTCTTGATTTATAGTAGTTATTAACGCGCAGTTAATGAGATTTTACTTGAATTCAATCGCTTGGCCTGTAAAAAACAACTCCGAATGTTTTGTGTAAACACATCATCGGCATTTTCTGAAATAATATTGTAAGAAGTTTCTGTATGTTTAAGAGGCAATCTTGTTTTTTTTTGTATCATCGTTAAATTTGCTCTGCATTTCGTAACTATGGTGTACATTCCTACCATATGTGTATCAACTTTAGGAATGTTATCAATACAACAAAATAATTGATATAAATATATTTTACTCGCATTGTCATGAGGAAAAACCCACGTTATATTTAATCCTTATATTTACATTTTATTCTCCAGCTATTTTGGATAAAACTGTAACGTTATTTTTGTAATTTTGATATTTAAAAAGCAAATTACACGCATTAAAATGCAAAGCCAATATCGCAAATGTAACGGCGACGTTGTCAACATACTGAATAAGTGCACGCATTTGCAGAACAACATACAGCAAACGTCACGTGAAACTAACGGCAACGTGACGTCTCACCAGCAAAACGAAATCGTGCAACCAATGAAATGCAAACTGGTCCTTTTAGCTCCGCCCAGCTGCAAGTGTTATTCATTCAGTTGGAAATGAAATGCAGTAAATCTATAGTTCATGTAGGCCGATTGCAATGGGAACGTTAATATAACGTTATATGAATTGAATTGCGTAAGTATGTAAAATAGATCCAGCTCTCCCGATTAGAACCGTTACATAGCACTTTCATTTGATCATCTTTGAGCACGTTGATTGGTCAGTTGCTTCAGGGAATGTTTGAATGATGTCACAGTTCAGTAGCTATCGGTTGTGGGTCATGCATGATATTCCTTGCATTTTTACAGGGGGTAAATATACCTGATTTAGGAGATATCAGGGACTGGGATAGACTAGAATTGGGTCCATATAAATAAAATACAGTACCGAGAGGACCCGAAACTGACCGGTTATAAGTAGATCAATTAGTGAAATTTTAATTAATGAATTGATTTCATATTGGGCCCAACATGTCAACAATGTGCCAATATAGACTCGCTTAGTTAATAAAAGTATATTATTTTTTAACCATTAGTGAATGCGATCCGTTGGTACTTTTGTTTTCGTGGTCCTGGTTGATGTGGTATGTTTTCAATTCAAAATTAGCAGAGTTAGTGCGCGTGTACGAGGTAGCCTCAGAGTGAGCAGTTCTGCCAACGCTGGTCGCTTCAGCACTTGACCGTCTCCGAATTCTGCCACGCAGTATGCCAAAGGAACCGAGAATCCTGTACCACAGAGATACAAATGGATCAAAAATACTAGATAGGCCCCTTCTAAAGTTTCTGTTCATAATGATATAAATCCAAAAGTTTGCGTGGAAGCTTAGCACCAACAAAAGTTCATACACGCAATAAAAAGTGCGGCTGATGTTCAGTTCCAAAAGGTTCTCTTTCGCGTGCATAAGAGATACCGATATTAATAGAAACAATCCGTATGGTATTTCCGGTATGAGAAAGACAATGACTACCGCAATCACTACCGCTGAGATGCGACGACTTTCCATATTGCGCCTGTTCAAGTTCGCCTGGTTTGATATCATTTGCGATTGCTGCATTTTTGAAGTGACCTTGCACAGTTTTACTACCATAAGAATGCTAACCACGACCAAAAGTACGCATGGTATAAAATGCATCAAATAAAAAGCCAGCCATAGGTAAATACATCCTTCCAAGCACTCATCTTTAAGTTTCCACGAACAGTATCCGCTTTCAAAATCGGCCTTTCGGTTTATCGCATGATAAATATGAAGGAATGGAGACAGCACACTAACGACAAATATCATGACAAAAGTTTTAGGAATTGTGAACATGCTCTGGGCCTTGAATGGAAAAGAGACGGACACTAGGCGCTGTATACCCAAAATAACAGTCAACCATATTGAAATTGTATGGAATATTCTTGACAAAAAGAATTTAGTCAGCATGAAAATCTCGCATGCTGTTTCGGACAATTTCAAATCGCCATTTTCATACTGCATGTATGAATATATGTACGAAGGCAAAGTAATAAGCCCGGTTAACGAGTCTGAAACCGCAATAGCTATCAGTATCAAATTCGTGGCGTTGCGCATGTTCTTGCGCACAAGTACCATCACGACCAGGACATTTGCCAAAGTGGTCAGAATAACCAGTATTTCCCAGAAATAAAGATAAATGGGTCTTTCGAATGAAAAACCTTGGTAATAGAAATAACCGCCGAGACTTTGATAATATTCATTATAGTTATCATAATTGTAGTTATCGTAGTAGTAGTCGTCGTCACTATAGCCGCTACTGTTCGTTCCGCCATCTTCTTCATTGTTGTTATAATTCCCGTATGCATCGTTATAGTGATTTGTCACGTGACTGGTCGCTTGCGTAGTTGTGATATTCATATCTGTTTATGTACTTCTGATAAAAAAAGCACCAGTTATTGTTTTCTAATATCCACAATATCCAAAATCCCCGCATACAGCAAACATGCTGACAGTTTCTTCTTTATTTACTGTCACTGTCGTCTATACCTGAAATGAAGGAAACAGTTAATCATATGTTGGATGTTAAACCGTTCTCAAGTAAGATTCCTGTGTAGAACAAGTACTGAGTGTTGCATTTTTAAGATGATTGGGATTGTACCCGCAACCTCTGGCGTGAGCGGCCAATACTCAGTCCACTGCACTACCGCCCCTATATTGAACCTCCTTTCTCATGTTAACATAAATGCTGATGCAGTAGACATTCTACGTACCAGTGCACAGTTTCCTTTTAAGTTGGAATTCTTGTTCCATAATGTGTACCAAAAGTCCATGAAGTTCCAGAGACACAAACAGGAATCGATATTCAAATGGCTGAGATGGACATGCCTCGATAAAGTCATATTTGTAAGAAATAAAAAGGAATATTTCATTTCGATAAAATGAATCTAAACAATACTCTGCTGAAGAAAAAAATCTAAAGGGAAGTAGTAGAGGTAGTCTTATTGTCTATTTCAACCAATTGGAAACTATCAGAATCACGTTACATTTTTTTTTTCAAAGAAGAAACCACCACGACGATTGTCTTCACGGAAGCAAATGTCGAATGCAAACAAGACTTGGTATATAACATATACATTTACGTATTCGAGACGGACCCCTTACCCCCGTCATTGACAGAATATATCATAAACTGAATTGTAACGCGTTGCCATTGTTACTAAATTTATTTGAATTATTGAGTTATTTCTGAATATATAGGGAATTACTGGCACTCAGATTTGCGAGCAGTTGAACGAGTACGCGCCACATAACTAAGTATTAACGAGTACAGGCTACATAACTATGTGTTTAACGAACAGAGGCAACACAACTAGGTATTTATCGTAAACGGACCACATAACTAGGTATTTTACGAGTACGGGACCACATAACTATGTTTTTATCGAGTAAGGGGGCCACAGAACTAGGTATTTATTGAGTACGGGCAACAACAAAAACTAGGTATTTAACGAGTACGCGGCCACATAACTAGGTATTTAACGTGTACAGGCCACATAACTAGGTATATATCGAGGATGGACCACAGAACTAGGTTATCGAGTACGGGGCACATAACTAAGTATTTAACGAATACGGGCCAAATTACTAAATATTTAACGAGTACACAAGTAAGTATTTAACGAGTACGGGTCACATTACTAATCATTTAACGAGTACGGGCAACATATCCAAGTATTAGTACACAACTAAGTATTTAACGAGTACGGGCCACATTTCTAATCATTTAACGAGTACGGGCAACATATCCAAGTATTAGTACACAACTAATCATTTAACGAGTACGGGCAACACATCCAAGTATTTAACGTGTACGGATCACATAACTAGGTATTTATCGAATACGGGCCACAGAACTAGGTATTTATCAAGTAAGGGTCACATAACTAAGTATTTATCGAGTAAGGGTCACATAACTAAGTATTTAACAAACACGGGCCACAGAACTCGGTATTTAACGAGTACGGGGCCACAGAACTAGGTATTTATTGAGTACGGGCAACAACAAAAACTAGGTATTTAACGAGTACGGGGCCACATAACTAAGTATTTAACGTGTACGGGCCACATAACTAGGTATATATCGAGGATGGGCCACAGAACTAGGTTATCGAGTACGGGGCACATAACTAAGTATTTAACGAATACGGGCCAAATTACTAAATATTTAACGAGTACACAAGTAAGTATTTAACGAGTACGGGCCACATTACTAATCATTTAACGAGTACGGGCAACATATCCAAGTATTTAACGTGTACGGACCACATAACTAGGTATTTATCGAATACGGGCCACAGAACTAGGTATTTATCGAGTACGGGTCACATAACTAAGTATTTAACGAGCACGGGCCACAGAACTCGGTATTTAACGAGTACGGGGCCACAGAACTAGGTATTTATTGAGTACGGGCAACAACAAAAACTAGGTATTTAACGAATACGGGGCCACATAACTAAGTATTTTACGTGTACCGACCACATAACTAGGTATATATTGAGGACGGGCCACAGAACTAGGTATTTATCGAGTACAAACCACATAACTAAGTATTTAACGAATACGGGCCACATTACTAAGTATTTAACGAGTACACAACTAACTATTAACGAGTACGGGCCACATTTCTAATAATTTAACGAGTACGGGCAACATTACCAAGTATTTAACGTGTTCGGACCACATAACTAGGTATTTATCGAATACGGGCCACAGAACTAGGTATTTATCGATTACGGGCCACATAACTAAGTATTTAACGAGTACGGGCCACAGAACTCGGTATTTAACGAGTATGGGCCACATAACTTAGTATTTAACATGAACGGACCACATAACTAGGTATTTATCAAATACGGACCACAGAACTAGGTATTTATCGAGTACAGGCCACATAACTAAGTATTTAACGAGTACGGACCACATAACTCGGTATTTAACGAGTACGGGCCACATAACTTAGTATTTAACTAGTACGTGCAACAGAACTAAGTATTTAACGCGTATGGACCACATAACTAGGTATTTATCGAATACGGGCCACATTACTAAGTATTTAACGAGTACACAACTAAGTATTTAACGAGTATGGGCCATATTTCTAATAATTAAAGAGTACGGGCAACATTACCAAGTATATAACGTGTTCGGACCACATAACTAGGTATGTATCGAATACGGACCACATAACTAGGTATTTATCGAATACGGGCCACATTACTAAGTATTTAACGAGTACACAACTAAGTATTTAACGAGTACGGGCAACATTTCTAATAATTTAACGAGTACGGGCAACATTACCAAGTATTTAACGTGTTCGGACCACATAACTAGGTATTTATCGAATACGGGCCACAGAACTAGGTATTTATCGAGTACGGGCCACATAACTAAGTTTTTAACGAGTACGGGCCACAGAACTAAGTATTTAACGAGTATGAGCCACATAACTTAGTATTTAACGCGAACGGACCACAGAACTCGGTATTTAACGAGTACGGGCCACATAACTAGGTATTTGTCAAATACGGGCCACAAAACTAGGTATTTATCGAGTACGGGCCACAAAACTTAGTATTTAACTAGTACGTGCCACAGAACTAAGTATTTAACGTGTATGGACCACATAACTAGATATTTATCGAATACGGGCCACAGAACTAGGTATTTATCGAATACGGGCCACAGAACTAGGTATTTATCGAGTAAGTGCCACATTACTAAGTATATAACGAGTACTGGTCACATCACTAAGTATTATTTACGAGTACGGGCCACATAGCTAAGTATTGAACGTGTACGGACCACATAACAAGGTATTTATCGAATACGGGCCACATAACTAGGTATTATCGAGTACGGGCCACATAACTAAGGTATTTACGAGAACGGGCCACAGAACTCGGTATTTAAAGAGTACGGACCACAGAACTCGGTATTCAACGAGTACGGGCCATATAACTAAGAGTTTTACGTGAACGGATCACATAACTATGTGATAAACCCTGGTTCGATTCTGAGCTTAGACAATTTTCAAGAACTAGAGATCGCCTTAAAAATATAGCAATCAGACGAAAAAGACTAAATGATTGGAATAAATATAAAAATGCTATAAAGTTAACAATTAAAAAAAAAACATGCAAAAGAAAACTTTTTAATAATCTCGAAATGAATATCACAAATCTGCAATGCAATGACAGGCGGTGCTTTTGGAAAATTATAAGACATTTTGTTAAAAACAACGGTTCCTCGACTAATATTCCACCGCTTATTGAAAATACCATGCATGGTGATAAATCATTCTATATATCTAACGAAGAGAAAGCAAACTACTTAAATTAATACTTTGTTTCTACATCCACGGTAGATGCTGAAAATGCTTCTCTGCCTAATTTTACTCGTAAAACTGAAAATTCACTTTCAAGTATTATTATATCAGTAAAAGAAATAATTGATGTTATCACCATACTGAACGTAAACAAAGCTTGTGGCCATGATTTGATAAGTCATAAAATGTTAAAAGGACTTGCACAATCAATATCGAAACCACTGGCTGTTCTTTTTAATCGTTCTCTTAGTGAATGTACATATCCCAAAGTATTGAAAATTGCCAATGTCACACCGTTATATAAAAAAGGTGACAAGTCAGATGTTTCAAATTACAGACCTGGGTCTTTGTTAAGTTGTTGTGGCAAGCTTTTTGAGAGACTCATTTTCAAAAATATGTATAGTTTTCTGTATGATAATAATTTAATGTATAAATATCAATCAGGCTTTTTACCTAAACATTCAACAACAAACCAACCCATTGACATTTACCATCATATTTGTCAAACAATTGATAATAAACAATTTGCATGCATGGTATTTTGTGATATATCTAAAGCGTTTGACCGAGTGTGGCATAGAGGACTACTTTTTAAACTTAAAGAAAATGGTATAAATGGAAATCTTCTTAAGTGGATTTCTCATTACTTGAATAACAAATCTCAACGTGTCGTCATCCAATCATCAGAATCTAAATTTGAAAAACTAACTGCAGGTATACCTCAATGCTCTGTCCTTGGTCCTTTATTGTTCCTTATTTATGTCAATGATATAGCGGAAAATCTCCTTAGTTTGACCAGACTCTATGCAGATGATAGCTCATTATACTACTTTGCTTCTTCAGATGAAGATATTGAAGGTATTATCAATCATGATTAATTACATATATCGTGTTGGGATGAAAAAATCTTGTATACCTTCATCCATTTTATTTGTGGAATTCTTTAGATAATGAAATTCGAACCTCGCCTTCACTTATGTTTTTTAAAAAACAAATCAACAAAAATCACAATAACAGTAATATACCTTTACATTTCTCTCATGGCAAGCGGCATTTGTCTGTTTTACATGCTAGGTTAAGAAATAACTGCAGTAATTTAAATAATGACCTTTATATAAACAATCTAAAATTCAGCCCATTCTGTAAATGCAGCGATACAATTGAGGACGTAGAACACTTTTTCTTTAAATGTTCCATTTATAGAAATCAAAGACTAATACTCTTTCAATCAACTTGATTGTTTCACCCTCTTAATTTGGCGATAAGAGTTTATCTTTAAACGTAAATAAGAAAATTGTTGAATCAGTACATACTTTTATTGAACAACAAAAAGATTTAATGATTAATAATGATTAAGTTCTACATATTTGTTTGTATTAAGTTTGCAAAATAGTAGAACACGTCAATGCAGGTTGACTACTGCTTCTGTTGAAATTACTTATCATGAGCCGCAGGCTGTTAGTGGGAGGTGCCAGACAGATGAGAAATGAGCTATCAAAATAACTGCATATAAACTTTGTTATGCAGCAACTCACTCTCTCTATCTCTTTCTTCATCTTTTCTCTCTTCCTCTCTTTTTAAAAAAATACTCACCTAAATATGTTTTTTTTTCTCTTTTCCATACTATTTGCCAACTATTTTGGTTTTGTAATGTATTTTATGGCATTGTTAAAAACGATTATTTTATCTGTAGGGGAAGGGCCGAATCTAATGTTGGCAGAACTTGTGGCCCAACCCCATTTCATGTAAAATTATGAAATAAAATATGTTTAAACTATAACTAGGTATTTAACGAGAAGGGGCCACATAACTAGGTGTTTGTCGAGTACAGGCCACAATACTAAGTATTTAACGAGGTTCAACGAGTGTTCAGTCCACATGACGAGATATTCAACGAGTGTTCAGTCCACATGGCTAGATATTTAACGAGTGTTCAGTCAACATGACTAGATATTTAAAGTGTGTTCAGTCCACATGACTAGATATTTAAAGGGTGTTCAGTCCACATGACTAGATATTTAACGAGTGTTCAGTCAACATGACTAGATATTTAACGAGTGTTCAGTCCAAATGACAAGATATTTAACGAGTGTTCAGTCAACATGACTAGATATTTAAAGGGTGTTCAGTCCACATGACTAGATATTCAACGAGTGTTCAGTCCACATGACTAGATATTTAACGAGTGTTCAGTCCACATGACTAGATATTCAACGAGTGTTCAGTCCACATGACTAGATATTCAACGAGTGTTCAGTCCACGTGACTAGATATTCAACGAGTGTTCAGTCCACATGACTAGATATTCAACGGGTGTTCCGTCCACATGACTAGATATTTAAAGGGTGTTCAGTCCACGTGACTAGATATTCAACGAGTGTTCAGTCAACATGACTAAATATTTAACGAGTGTTCGGTCCACATGACTTGATATTTAACGAGTGTTCAGTCCACATGACTAGATATTCAACAAGTGTTCAGTCCACATGACTAGATATTTAAAGAGTGTTCAGTCAACATGACTGGATATTCAACGAGTGTTCAGTCCACATGACTTGATATTTAATGTGTGTTCAGTCCACATGACTAGATATTCAACGATTGTTCAGTCCACATGACTAGAAATTCAACGCGTGTTCAGTCCACATGACTATATGTTTAATGAATGTTCCGTCCTCATATTTAGGTATTTAACGAGTGTTTGGTCCACAAGATTAGTTATTTAACGATGATCAATCCACATGACTAGGTATTTAATGAGGATCCATCCACATGACTAGGTTTTTACCGAATTTGCTGTCCACATGACTAGATATTTAACGAGTTTGCGGTCCACATGACTAGATATTTAATGAATGTTCTGTCCTCATATTCAGGTATTTAACGAGTGTTTGGTCCACAAGATTAGATGTTTAACGAGGATCAATCCACATGACTAGGTATGTAACGAGTGTTTGGTCGCCAAGACTAGGTATTTAACGAGTTTTTGGTCTACACGATTAGGTATTTAACGAGTGTTTGGTCAACAAGACTAGGTAATTAACGAGGATCCATCCACATGGCTAGGTATTTAACGAGTGTTCGGTACACATGACTAGATATTTAACGAGTGTTGGGTCCACAAGATTAGGTATTTAACGAGGATCAATCCACATGACTAGGTATTTAACGAGTGTTTGGTCGCCAAGACTAGGTATTTAACGAGATTTTGGTCTACACGATTAGGTATTAAACGCGTGTTTGGTCAATAAGACTAGGTATTTAACGAGTGATTGGAATGAGTAAGTAATTGAGTTAATGAGTTATTGTATTTAATGAGTGTTCAATCCGCATGACTAGGTAAATAACGAGTGTTCCACCCACATGACTGGGTAATTAATGAGTGTTCCATCCACATGACTAGATAAATAACGAGTGTTCCACCCACATGACTGGGTAATTAACGAGTGTTCCATCCACATGACTAAGTAATTAATGAGTGTTCCATCCACAGGACTAGGTAATTAACGAGTACTCCATCCGCATGACTAGGTATTTAACGAGTGTTCCATCCACGCGACTAGGTATTTAATGAGTGTTCCATCCACATGACTAGGCAATTAATGAGTGTTCCATCCACATGACTAGATAAATAACGAGTGTTCCATCCACATGACTGGGTAATTTACGAGTGTTCGGTCGACAGGACTACATGTAAGTGTTTAACGAGTGTTCCTTTCACAAGAGTAGGTATTTAACGAGTGTTCGGTTCACACAACTAGGTATTTAACGAGTGTTCGGTTCACACAACTAGGTATTTAACGAGTGTTCGGCTAGGTATTTAACGAGTGTTCGGTTCACACAACTAGGTATTTAACGAGTGTTCGGTTCACAAAACTATGTATTTAACGAGTGTACTGATCACAAAACTAGGTAATTAACGAGTGTTCGGTTAACAGAAATTGGAATTTAACGGGTGTTCGGTCCGCAAATATAGGTATTTAACGAGTGTTCGTTCCACAGAGCTAGACATTTACTGAACGGCAGATCCAAGAACGAGAGTTTGGTTAACAAGATGGATATCTAACGAGTAATCGGTCCACAGAACTAGATATTTAACAAGTGTTCGGGTCACAAAACTAGGTATTTAACGAGTGTTCAGTCCACAGAACTATGTTTTTATGAAAGTATGATATACCAGCTTAGCCTGTCCTCTGCAACGTATTTTACAAAGAATGACATAGGGCTTAAGATAATAAAATGTAGGCGTAAAACACCCATGTCACATATGAAATACTCGGCGTGCTAGTCGCGTAATAAGGGTTATAAATAGGCTAAATAAAGTTTCATTTAACTTAAAAATGCAGTTTCTTTATGGTTAATTTCATTTTGGATCTAGTTGGAAAAGTTGGATTGATTAATTGATTGAATAGTTAGCGTCATTTTTATGCGATTCAGTATTTTGATTCGGACGTCTGTCTATCAACAGTAAATAGAAAAAAAAAATCTCTTGGATTTAATGCCATTATCTCACTTCCGTTTTAGAGCGGCTAATGTACATAACGGTATAGCCGAACTTCATAACATACATGTACACATTTTAGGTAGCAGGAAAAATACACTGGAAATATAAACGTTATTTACGGAGGACATTTCTTTTTATTTAACGTTTAGATTTTAATTGTGCGCCAGGAAACTGACAATCATAGTGGCTACTTACTAGTAACCTGTCCACTCAAGACACTAGAGAAATAGTGACAATTTTGGTGGTATGAGGTTTCTGCAGATAGCAGATAAGAAAACTCCCCAGAATAGCTCAGTTATAAATTCAAATTGAACGACCGAATAGGGTTAAGTTATTAAAATGAAAATGCATCACTTGAAGGACAGTAGTCCTTTAATATCAATTTCATCTGAAGTAGTTGGAGTTAGTTTGTCTTTCATTGTTCGACAGCCAGACCCGGTCAGCTCAGGCGGAAGAGCACTGACTATTAATCCAGGGGTTGTGAGCTCGAATCCTCGGTCAGTCACCACAGTCTCTATCATGATTTATATACGTCATTGCGTCTCATTGTCATTCGTCTCTCACCGTTGATTCAAGTGTGGAATCCATCAGTTACTTGCGGTGGTAGGTGTGCTCGAGTACTGGGAATAACCTTCCAGGATCCCAGGAAAGAATGGTTAGGTTAAGTGATCGCCTATAAGCTTCACAACCCGATGGCATAAAATAACGCTTAATAGTCAAACAAACAAACAAATACATATTTTTTATATACTCTTCAATAATGGTGGCTGAGAAAGTAAGTGTTAGTTTCATGTTGAATATCGAAATAGGAATATCGAAACAGGAATATCGAAACGTGAATATCGAAACGCGAATATCAAAATACGAATATCGAAACATGAGTATCAAACTTGCGTCATCCTGCCACGAAATCAAGGGGCATCACACATACTCAATCTAGGTCTAGTTAAAGCAATGTTGTATTCTTTTCTTGAACGACAAGGTAACACTAAGTACCAATCTGCTATAAGAAGTTTTCGGTCCATGATTTTGTATTTTACTGTTCCGAATATTTTTATAAACATGCTGGGTCACAGCAGCGGCGTCAGGATTTCATGTTAAATAGGTCAGAATTTTGTCAGTCCGCCGACATAGAGTTGTTATGGCCGGAATTAACAATACTTTTAGAGAGGACATATACTATTTTGCGGGTAGTAACACACATCTAGCCGTTTTATTGGGTGTTGGGTATGGAAGGGCGTACACCGAATCTGGTGACGAATTTTTAGTCAGTTTAACTTTCGGTAACCGTTTTGTAAGATCTTTATTTTCAGTTGTATAAAATTTCAGCTTATATAAAAACGTAAACGGTTCCCTGAGTTAGAGTGTGCATGTCACGGTATAGAACCATGAAACATGAATGGAATTGCGCAAGTTATCAGTAATATATCGCTCATTAGCCGCCATGAAAATCTAAATTCAAATAAAACAAATCGCTAAAATGCACGGGAAGGCTTGTATTGTGCCACAGAATAATTTGATAAGTGGTTTGTTTGTTTACAGAGTTTTGTTTCAAATATTTGAAGAACAATTTATGATATACAATATATTAGTACTTTTAAATATTTATATATTCATATTATATGTATATATATATTTGCGAATAGTTATAATATTTATTTTAATACTGATATAAAACAAATAACGATAATGAGAATGAGAATATTACTAAAATAAATAAAAGTAAAATAATTGATAAAAACGTGTGCGTATATATATATATATATATATATCAAATTTCCTGAACCCATACCTACACCTTTTGAAATTTGAAATTTGTTGATCTATCGCTGAACCCAGAAACGCAATTACCTTCACAACCGACCGCAATTGTACCGGTTTAAACAGATGCTTCCGCATTTTTATATTGCCTTTTAGCTGATAAAAATACCTTAAAAATCAACAAAAAATAAACAAGAACAACAAAAACAATGTATTGAAACAATACGCCTATTCATCAGTCTCCAAGTTGTCGTTTTGAGAGAAATAGAGGAAATGTTTATATGACCAGTCCAACTTTAAGGAAAACCAGAACGTAGAGAACAAATGAAATTTTAGTATAGAAAATTATTAATATAATTACTTACAAATGTTTCATTTTATCAAAGTCTATGGTGTCATTCGATCATTCCAAATAATAATTCAACAACAAATTCCATATCAAGACATATCTATAGATATATATTAACTGATCGGTCAAATGAATGCGCGCTTTAAATTGGCCAATATTTGATACGTCCGACCTTTACCCGGCGCTCGGAGGAAACAATGGCGGAAGTAGTGAAGTGTTTGGTATGTTAAACTACTGTTATAGGATGGCACAACTTAACCATCAGTGCATTCCCCTTTTATGTCCATTCTTTGTTACTAAATCAAGTACAGTTACTGTTGATGTTTTGGCACGTTTTACTATTTTAAAAACAAGTCGGGGAATGTTTATATATGTATTAAATTCCATAAATGACATGGAAGTGTCTGGTGTGTTGAATATCATAGGCAGATCCAGGAATTTTTGTCAGTGTGATTTAACGATTAAAGAAGGTGGGGACCACTTAATTCAAGGGTGGGGACTGGGAGAGGAGCCCAAGATATTAACATTTGACATTAGACAGACCGAGAGTGCTGTCATTAAGCAATTTTATGTGGGTGTGGGGGACGGGGAGGGGATTTCAAGAGAGTCCAAACCCTTGTCACAACTCGAGATTCGCCAGAGAAAATAGTTCCCTATCAACTAGCATTGCGCTTTTCTATCTTCATTGTCATTGTATGTGTTTAAAGTTATTTGTATTTTTCTTGTTTCCTTATATAGACATCTGGGCCACACATATAATGCACATATACAATGTTTTATATAGATAAATCTGTCTATATATTTGACTAGTCCCATCTTATATATAAACACATTTGCATTACTTGACTGTTACAGTCGCCCCCCCCCCCGCCCCACTGACATTAACCTGGGGCACTCTTTACTGTTATATGCCCACCTTATTCATGAGTTTGGGTCCGCTCTTGACTGTTATAGCTCCACTGTATATATAAAATTTGATTCGTACTTGACTGTTATAGTCACACATAAACTTGGACATGAGGCTGACTGTTATAGCCCCGACCTATATATAAACTTGGAAATGTACATGACTGTTTTAGCCCCACCCTATATATAAAATTGGGGTCTGTATGGGAAGGTTGAAAAAAAAACCCAAACTATTCAGTATATTAGAGTAGAAATATAATTTAGTTATTAAATTGTTTAATGGATGAATAATATTCTGTACAGTACCGAATATCCGTATCTGACTATCACCCAATACATAACACAAGATCCGTAACTGAATATCACTCCATAAATTACACAAGATCCGTACCTGAATATCACTCCACACATTACACAAGATCCGTACTTGACTATCACTCCACACATTACTCAATATCAGTACCTGACTATCACACCATACGTTACCCTAGTTCCGTACCTGACTATCACCCCATACATAACACAAGATTCGTACCTGAATATCACTCCATACATTACACAAGATCCGTACCTGACTATCACTCCACACATTACTCAATATCAGTACCTGACTATCACACCATACGTTACCCTAGTTCCGTACCTGACTATTTACCCATATATAACACAAGATCCGTACCTGAATATCACTCCATACATTACACAAGATCCGTACCTGACTATCACTCCACACATTACTCAAGATCCGCACCTGACTACCACCCCATACATTACTCAAAATCCGTACCTGACTATCACTCAATACATTACTCAAGATCCGTACCTGACTATCACCCCATACATTACTCAAGATCCGCACCTGACTATCACCCCATACATTACTCAAGATCTGTACCTGACTATCACTCTATACTTTACTCAACATCAGTACTTGACTTTCACTCCAATAATTTACTCAACATCCTTAGCTGACTATCATTCCATACATTACTCAACATCAGTACTTGACTTTCACTCCATACATTACTCAAGATCCGTACCTGACTTTCACTCCATACATTACTCAAGATCCGTACCTGACTTTCACTCCATACATTACTCAAGTTCCGTACCTGACTTTCACTCCATACATTACTCAACATCCGTACCTGACTTTCACTCCATACATTACTCAACATCCGTACCTGACTTTCACTCCATACATTACTCAAGTTCCGTACCTGACTATCACTCCATACATTACTCAAGTTCCGTACCTGACTATCACTCCATACATTACTCAACATCAGTACTTGACTTTCACTCCATACATTACTCAACATCCGTACCTGACTTTCACTCCATACATTACTCAAGTTCCGTACCTGACTTTCACTCCATACATTACTCAAGTTCCGTACCTGACTATCACTCCATACATTACTCAAGTTCCGTACCTGACTATCACTCCATACATTACTCAACATCCGTACCTGACTTTCACTCCATACATTACTCAAGATCCGTACCTGACTTTCACTCCATACATTACTCAAGTTCCGTACCTGACTTTCACTCCATACATTACTCAACATCCGTACCTGACTTTCACTCCATACATTACTCAACATCCGTACCTGACTTTCACTCCATACATTACTCAAGTTCCGTACCTGACTATCACTCCATACATTACTCAAGTTCCGTACCTGACTATCACTCCATACATTACTCAACATCAGTACTTGACTTTCACTCCATACATTACTCAAGATCCGTACCTGACTTTCACTCCATACATTACTTAAGATCCGTACCTGACTTTCTCTCCATACTTTACTAAACATCCGTACCGGACTATCACACCATACGTTACCCAAGTTCCATACCTGCTTATCACTCCATACATTACTCAAGATCCGTACCTGACTATCACTTCTTACGTTACCCAAGTTCCGTACCTTAATTTCAATCCATACATTACTCAAGATCCGTACCTGACTTTCACTCAATACTTTATCCAATATCCTTACCTGACTATCACTCCTTACGTTACCCAAGTTCCAATACTTTATTCAAAATCTGTACTTGGCTGCCGCTCGATACTTTTTTGAAAGTCCGTACCTGACTGCCGCTCCATACTTTATTCAAGATCCGTACCTGACTGCCACTATATACTTTACCCAAGATCCGTACCTGACTGCTAGTCCATTCTTTTTTCAAGATCCGTACCTGACTGCCAGTCCATTCTTTATTCAAGATCCGTACCTGACTGCCAGTCCATTCTTTATTCAACATCCGTACCTGACTGCCAGTCCATTCTTTATTCAAGATCCGTTCCTGACTGCCAGTCCATTTTTTATTAAAGATCCGTAGCTGAATGCCACTCCATTCTTTGTTCAAGATCCGTACCTGACTGTCACTCCATACTTGTTCAAGATCCGTACCTGACTGCCAGTCCATTCTTTGTTCAAGATCCGTACCTGATTGTCACTCCATTCTTTCATCAAAATCTGTACCTGACTCTGTTCCATACTTAATTCAGGATCCGTACTTGACTGCCGGTCAATACTTTATTCAAGATCCGTACCTAGCTGCCGCTCCATGCTTTTTTTGAAAGTTCGTACCTGAATGCCGCTCCATACTTTATTCAATGTCCGTACATGACTGCCAATGCATACTTTATTCATTATCCGTACCTGGCTGCCGCTCCATACTTTTTTGAAAGTCCGTACTTGACTGCCGCTCAATACTTTATTCAATGTCCGTACCTGATTGCCGCTCCATATTTTGTTCAAGGTCCTTACATGACTGCAACTCTATACTTTATTGAAGGTCCGTACCTGACTGCCGCTTCATACTTTATTCAAGGTCCGTACCTGACTGCCACTCTATACTTTATTGAAGTTCCATACTTGACCGCCGCTCCATAATTTATTCAAGTTCCGTACCTGATAGCCGCTCCAAACTTTATTCAAGGTCCGTACATGACTGCCGCTACATTCTTTATTCAAAGTCCGTACCTGACTGCCACTCTATACTTTATTGAAGGTCCGTACTTGACTACCGCTCCATAGTTTATTCAAGGTCCGTACCTGACTGCCGCTCAATACTTTATTCAAGGTCTGTACCTGACTGCCGCTCCATATTTTATTCAAGGTCCGTACCTGACTGCTGTCCCATACTTTATGCAAGGTCCGTACTTGACTGCCGCTCCATACTTTATTCAAGGTCCGTACCTGACTGCCGCTCCATACTTTATTCAAGGTCCTGACTGCCGCTCCACATTTTATTCAAGATCCGTACCTGGCTGCCGCTCTATATTTTTTTGAAAGTCCGTACCTGAATGCCGCTCCATACTTTATTCAAAGTCCGTACCTGACTGTCGCTCCACATTTTATTCAAGATCCTTACATGACTGCCACTCTATACTTTATTGAAGGTCCGTACATGACTGTCGCTCCATATTTTATTGAAGAACAGTACCTGACTGCCACTCTATACTTTGTTCCAGATCCGTACCTGACTGTCACTATATACTTTACCCAATATCCGTACGTGACTGCCAGTCCATTCTTTATTCAACATCCGTACCTGTCTGCCAGTCCATTCTTTATTCAAGATCCGTACCTGACTGCCAGTCCATTTTTTATTAAAGATTCGTAGCTAACTGCCACTCCATTCATTGTTCAAGATCCGTACCTGACTGTCACTCCATACTTTGTTCAAGATCCGTACCTGACTGTCACTCCATACTTTGTTCAAGATCCGTACCTGACTGGCACCCTATATGTTACCCTGGATCCGAGCCCGACGGCCACATATTTACGTTGATACTTCGGCAGGATATAGATTAAAAGTAAGGAAATAGGTCCTTAACAACTTAACAGATGTAAATTGGAGATAGTGTAGGCCCTACATCAAGTCACGACTACAATAATAGTTATTTCCTTATTTATAAAAATATTAAAAATATGTATAAAACTCTTGGATTCAATACTGGACCGAATGTGTCAATAGACACATAGTAAAACGATAATTTCAAATGATAATGATATTGTTCAGCGTCCGGTAAAAGTATTAATATTATTGACGATTTTGAACTATTACAATATGTTCTTTGTTTTGGTGGTGGGATGGTGCTCTGTTGCGTTCTTTCCTTAAATAGAAATTTATTGACATATTTAAATAAAAAAGCATGTAAATGTACTTTGTAAAATTATGATAATCACCTTTTAATGCATCAGAACACAAAATGAATTACTCTCCCGAAGCACCTGTTGAATAGTACGACTCTCTTTCGCTTCAACGCAGAGCTTGACTGGGGAGCGTAAATATAAATCAACAAACAATTATAATTATAAAAGTTAAATATCAAAATTTAAATATTTTGCAAATTATCAATTATTTTAACCACATGTTTGTAAAAAACAAAATGTCTATGATGCCTTAGTCAAGAAATCGTTTGGTCAATTATTTTGGTTATGTTTTGAACGTGTGAATAAATGTCTATCCAAATTGCTAGAAAAAGTAAGAAATAAAGTCAAGATTCATCAAATAGGGTTTCTCGCATGAGTACGTATTCCATATTGAATTTATGAAACCAAATAGGTGAAATGATATGATTCGATGCTTTTGTAAGAGGATTTTTACCACATAACTCTCATTTGTGGGAGAAAAACATTTCAAAGCGACGGCCTGGCTACTTAGTTAATAACATAAAGAAGTAGGTGTAATCCGGTTACCGTTAATTTTAACAAACGCAATAAAAAGTAGTTCGTAAAGGAATTTTATTTTATTAATATTTTCTCTCAGATTTTTTATACTTGTTTTCTTTAAATCAATAACCAACAGCAACTGGAGTCGTTGTGCCGTCAGATATGTTTAAACATCTTGTGACCAGTGATACAATTGGAAAATACAACATGGAAAAGTTTATTGATGAAAGATTGAACACAAATACAAATGTTTTTTAGGAGCCAACTGCCACGTGTGAAATTGAAAACAGTTTTCATTCTATCAGAACAGTAAGTAGTCTGTCAAATCTAAAGATGAACAGATTACAACCATAAGTGTCGATAAAGAACCGGTTGGTAGATTGATAATTCCATCCACTTTCAGAGAAGTATTTCTTAAGACGTTCTGACCTGTGAACTATCAACTGTTCCATTCTCTCTTGCACACACAGATGAAACTTTGAGAAAGTCAGTTTTAAGTTTATTACAGGTGGTGTAAAGTGGACCTGAAATCTGCCTGCTGAGAAAGCAGTTTTTCTCCAGGTTGTGGGTTCAAGAGTGTTTTGGATACATCGACTATCCTATCAACAAAATGTAGAATACCTCAAGTCCGATACTGAGGAAGCAGACGTACATATGATGCTGAAGTTGAGCCCCGTTTCTACTCATGATGTCGTAGAAGGCTTTGGCCAATCCATCTGCTCTGTCTTACCTGCAGTTCAATATATCACTGGATTCGTTAGTTCTTTAGTTAAAATAGGCAAGAGAATAGCTCTTAATATATGAAAGTCCTCTAACGTCCACCGAGAAGAATTGTCGCTGCTAGGTTAATCTGAACATTGTCTGAAGGATGCTTCAGTTCATCTGAGAAGTGCGTCTGTGCTATTTGCCCAATAACATTGAATGTGCTGCTGATGACGCCAGATACCGTTTGCTCTGTCAAAAGAGACTGCGGAACAAAATATGTCACCATTGTCAAAAAGCTGAAAGCATCACTTAGTTAACTTCCATTCACTGTTTTGGAAGCATTATTTACTAGCAATACAAAACTGACGTCTCTCGTCGGAAGAAGTTGGTATTTAAAGCTGGTACTTTGAAAAATTTTCTGGTGCTCAAGGACACTGCTCTTAGTGTATTGGTGGAGTTTACATCATGTAAATGTAATAGATCAGCATTTTAAAGGGTTGGTTTGTACCAATGTAAAGCAAATAATCTAGTTTGTACCGAGTCTTGTATATGTGTTGCACGTGAAAAATGTTTAAGGGCATTACTCATGTAGGTGAATCATAAACTGGGTCAGATGATGCTTACATGCTTCTGCTAGTTTATCATATTGCAATATATCAATTAATACCTTTATATTGTATTTACATATACTTTCTAATTATCTACTTTAATTACATTGGGTATCATTTCTGATAAAAAAACCTAAGTATAGTCTGAAAATAGGAGACTCTGTTATATCAAATATGATCTGTTCATAAGGGGTAAATAATATACGACAACCTTCATACTCTATGCATATGCCTAAATATTGTATTTTATGTAGCAGTGATCGAGAAAGAGTAAAAATAATAACAACACTGAGTCTAGTGAGATGGATACATTTATGGATCCATATCGACTAAAAATTCTAATGGTCCGAATTTGCCCCTACCCATTCCATGAAATATAAAATTCTAGATTCGCCACTTATAGAGCTAGTATATACATTTTTACTTGTTATCAATATGAAAAAGTACAAATTTCCCTACGCGTGATCTAACAGATTGTTGTAAGATAAAGACATTATGGATCCATATCGACTTAAAAATCCGATTTTGTAATTAGTAAACAAAAAATGGTCCAAAAATGAGAATCTGAAACAGTGCAAATCGCAAAAAAAATCAGGAGAATGAGTTTAATTTTAGGCTTTATTCCATTATTTCCAAAATCACCAGTTTCGTTATATATTTCGATGTATTTAGCCCCAAAACTTAAAAGTTATACCACAATTTTTTAGTACTGAAGGTCTTGCAACATCATTTGGGCATCTAACTAACAGATTATGAATTCAAACCTTTTCTGTACGGAGGGTGCAACGTGCACCTATTTCTAGGCTTCATATAAAAAATGCGCTCTTCGACTATTGAGAATCAGTGTCACGGTCAACAATGAGTGAAATTTTCTTTCTAATTTGTTGCTGTGACGAAAACTGCTTTTTACTTTTTCTTGGTTTACATGTTCTTTAAATGTACCTCCATGAATTTGAGCACCGACAATGGTGTTGATTAGACCGGTCACCATTGCAGAAAGGAAGTGCTTCAGAGGGTTAGTCACATAATGGCGGTTTTAATTAATCCTCATTTCTTCTTCTTTAAAAATGCATTTTCCTTATTTTAATGCTCATTTTTTTATTTGAATGGCATTATTGATGTATTTTGAACTCTTTGACAGCATTGTCATGTTTGAATTGTGGATTTAGAAAAAAAAATTGATGCTTGGAACTTGGGGTATGAATACATGATTTCGGAAGTCTACTTTCACTTTGTCACCAGTGTACACACTGAGCAGAAAAAAAATCTCTTATATGACACATGACCCCTACTTTTCTCATCATATTTTGATAGTGCAGAGGTTGACAAACAGTAAAATGTAGGTTTCACTTCTTTCATTTGGGTCTCTCTATGAATGACAAGCCTTCAAACTTTTATTATTTACTATAGAATAAAGAACAAAAATCAATGGTGGGATGACACCATAAAGTTTGAGTTGACCTGTGAATAGTATATGTGTGCTGCTGAACATTTGGTGCGCGGGGAATTGACATATTTGTGTCGTTTGAGTGTAAAATGTTACGTTCTCGTTGATGTGACAGTAGTTTATCACAGAAGATATGTTTGAGTGAGTTGATATTTGCATGATGTGATTTTGCTGGAACCTTGTCATTAAATTTCTGAAGCAATTGTTTTCTGGCACTGGGGTTTGTCAATGTCTTGTCTGTTGTGCTACCAGCATATTTACTCATGCATGCAGTCATAGATTGAAGTTAATTTACCCCGAAGGCATTTCTCACGTACCATTGACCCAGAGGACCAGGTACGTGCTTAGTTTAAACAGCGATATAGAATGGGTGTTTCGGCTCGGATTAGTCCAGTGGTCTCTTCTGAGCATATACATTGTAAACACGCACAGAGCATTTAAAAGAATCGATTGTATTTGCCCAAAGCTAAGGTCGGACGTGACGGTCACTTTTTGGATTGTCACCGCTTCCGGTACAAGTGTCAGCATCTCCGCTTCCAACTCATCTTTCTATGTGCGTATCACATAGTTTTACCAAAGTAGCGAATCGGTGATACACTATTTCAGTCACATGAATTTCCCATCAATTTGCACTGAAATACCTACTAGGTAAATTAGGTCAACCATGTCTGTTTTGACTTTTTGAGACAGCGCGTGTAAATACATCGGTGTAGTGAATCGATAGTTATATTACACTAAGTTAATATAAAAAATATGCCATGGGTTTATTACACTCCTGCACAGGAAGTTATGTGATGAATGCAAATACTGATTTTGGCAATATAGGGTTGTTGTGTGGACGTTAGTGCTTCTTATAACAACTATATCTGAGTTATGTATAGGCATTTTATGAATGGAGAGGTTTTTGTATGTAAGTAGACTGCATTACGTTAATTACCGAGCTTTTCGTATTAAATTATGGATCGACTGAGCTAATCGGACCCGGTGAATGAAACGGTCTCATTAAATAAAAAAACAACAACCAATGTCTGTGTTTACGTTCGTTGGTGCTTTGCTAAAATGGAAAATAAAATGGAATCTTGGTATATCAAGAATACGGAACATTGACACAATCCATATGTTAAACAAGTCTTTATTATATACAAAAATAATAAAAGCATTTCACGCAATCTTTAACATTTACATCGATCACAATTTTAAATCAGATTTTCACACTGCATCTGTATTATATTATATCAACAAGCGATATCAAGGAAATATTTTCCTCAAACTTTGAAATAATTATATTTATTAGATTTAGTGTATATATAATGTCACTTTAATATTTCTGCGCAGTAAAGCATACTATTAAGATACCATTAGGTCTGATATTATTTGATCACATAAATAAAATGTCTTTATTATTAAACTGTAATGCAATTTTATCAATAAAGTTTACATCAGCAAACTATCACGTAACTTTATCAATAAAATTTACATCACCAAATTATAATGTAACTTTATCAATACACTTTACATCACTTAACTAAAACGTAACTTTACCAATAAAGTTTACATCACCAAACTACAATGAAACTTTATCAATAAGATTTCCATCATTAAATTATAATATGACTTTCTCAATACAATTTACATCACCAAACTATAACGTGACTTTATCAATAAAGTTTACATCACCAAACTGTAACGTAACTTTATCAATAAAGTTTACATCACAAAATTATACCGTAACTTAATCAATAAAGTGTACATCACCAAACTATAACGTGACTTTATCAATAAATTTACATCAAACTATAACATTACTTTATAAATAAAGTTTACATCAAACTATAACATTACTTTATAAATAAAGTTTACATCACAAAATTATACCGTAACTTAATTAATAAAGTGTACATCACAAAACTATAACGTGACTTTATCGATGAAGTTTATATCACCAAACTGTATGTTATTATCAAAAAAGTTTACATCACCAACATTATAAATAAAATGTCTATCACTGAACTGAAATGCCACTTAATAATTGTTTTTCTTAGATTTTAACATAGCTTAAGGTATGTGTTCCATAAAGGCGTAAAACTGCCGTTTGATATTTTACATGGTTGTCATTTATATACGAAATGTAATTTCATATGTTATTTTTTGTTTGTTTACATTTATGTACAATAGCAAACTATTCACAATTAGATAAAATGTTATGTTTAGTATGTACACAAAATAAAAGTTAACGTCCAAAATAATGATTCATAAAAGTGATAAAATAAAACATGTCAATGCTTTTAAAAGTTTCAAATACATCAACACTGCCATCAGAAAACAGAAAATGAGGTTAAACATTAGGAAACAAAGTTGAATAATATGAAACTAGGCTTACTTTAACCATATGTTTACATGAAACAAGGCTTACTATAACCGTTTGTTTACATGAAACAAGGCTAACTATAGCTGTGTGCTTACATGAAACTAGGCTTACTATAACCTTTTGTTTACATGAAACAAGGGTTACTTTAACCGTATGTTTACATGAAACAATGCTTACTATAACCGTTTGTTTACATGAAACAAGGCTTACTATAGCCGTGTGTTTACATGAAACTAGGCTTACTATAACCGTTTGTTTACATGAAACAAGGCTTACTATAACCGTTTGTTTACATGAAACAAGGCTTACTATAACCGTTTGTTTACATGAAACAAGGCTTACTTTAACCATTTGTTTACATGAAACAAGGCTTACTATAGCCGTGTGCTTACATGAAACTAGGCTTACTATAACCGTTTGTTTACATGAAACAAGGCTTACTTTAACCGTTTGTTTACATGAAACAAGGCTTACTTTAACCGTTTGTTAACATGAAACAAGGCTTACTTTAACCGTTTGTTAACATGAAACAAGGCTTACTTTAACCGTATGTTTACATGAAACAAGGCTTACTTCAACCATTTGTTTACATGAAACAAGGCTTACTATAACCGTTTATTTACATGAAACAAGGCTTACTATAGCCGTGTGCTTACATGAAACTAGGCTTACTATAACCGTTTGTTTACATGAAACAAGGCTTACTTTAACCGTTTGTTTACATGAAACAAGGCTTACTATAGCCGTGTGCTTACATGAAACTAGGCTTACTATAACCTTTTGTTTACATGAAACAAGGCTTACTTTAACCGTTTGTTAACATGAAACAAGGCTTACTTTAACCGTTTGTTAACATGAAACAAGGCTTACTTTAACCGTATGTTTACATGAAACAAGGCTTACTTCAACCATTTGTTTACATGAAACAAGGCTTACTATAACCGTTTGTTTACATGAAACAAGGCTTACTATAACCGTTTGTTTACATGAAACAAGACTTACTATAGCCGTGTGTTTACATGAAACTAGGCTTACTATAACCGTATGTTTTCATGAAACTAGACTTATTATAACCGTATGTTTACATGAAACAAAGCATACTATAACCGTTTGTTTAGATGAAACAAGGCTTACAATAACCATTTGTTTACATGAAACAAGGCTAACTATAGCTGTGTGTTTACATGAAACTAGGCTTACTATAGCCGTGTGTTTACATGAAACAAGGCTTACTTTAACCGTCTGTTTACATGAAACTAGACTTACTATTACCGTGTGTTTACATGAAACAATGCTTACTATAACCGTATATTTACATGAAACAAGGTTTACTATGGCCGTTTGTTTACATAAAAATAGGCTTACTATAACCATGTGTTTACATGAATCTGTGCCTCATATAACCGTGTGTTAAAATGAAACTAGGCTTTATATAACAGCGCGTTTACGAATTCTTGGCAGCATACTGACATAAATGATTTTCAGAAAAAAATATGATTATAGCCATACCAGCATAAAACTGATACACGAGAAAAACATGCTTATGGGTAGCTCATATTATATACTTCATTGAGTTATGTAAAACTTGATTACTAATATACCAGCATAAAACTGATACACGAGAAAAACATGCCTATGGGTAGCTCATATTATAGACTTCATTGATTTATGTTAAACTTGATTACTAATATACCAGCATAAAACTGATACACGAGAAAAACATGCTTATGGGTAGCTCATATTATATACTTCATTGATTTATGTTAAACTTGATTACTAATATACCAGCATAAAACTGATACACGAGAAAAACATGGTTATGGATGGTTCATATTATATACTTCATTGATTTATGTAAAACTTGATTACTAATATACCAGCATAAAACTGATACACGAGAAAAACATGGCTATGGATGGTTCATATTATATACTTCATTGATTTATGTTAAACTTGATTACTAATATACCAGCATAAAACTGATACACGAGAAAAATATGGTTATGGACGGTTCATTCTATAGACTTCATTGATTTATGTTAAACTTGATTACTAATATACCAGCATAAAACTGATACACGAGAAAAATATGGTTATGGATGGTTTATATTATATACTTCATTGATTTATGTAATGTGATTACAAGTATACCAGCATAAAACTGATAAGCATGAAATTTGTTTGTGAAAAACAATAGGTTTTATGAATAGTTCGCATAATATTTACCTCAATGGTAAACATTCTTATAACGTGTCATTGTACCTGATTTCCAGTAAAGCAAAACGTACCAATAAGTTTTCTTAGAATTTTACATTTTATCTGATTTTCAATAAACATTCTTAAAATTAACACTTTTATTCCCAGTTATAGTCGCTCCTGAAATATCTCCAAGGATACAGTTTGTCGAAACATTTCTTCTGCTTAATTATGATCTACAAACAGTTTTTTTTCTCTGCACTGATTCGCTTTTGTGATTTATTTTGTGTTTGGCGATGCCGGGATGATGTGTTTCATTGGTTGATGCGCTTTGCTATAGCTGCTTGCATGGGAACTTGTACGTGATATCGATAGACGATGTTCTATACCGAGAAGTCGGTAAAGTGGGAGCAAGAATGTTGCCTTCAACGTCGACCTGAACTTTCGATTGAAAAGTGTATAGATATAAAAGTTAGCATGAAACGAAAGGACTAATGATACTTCGTACGTCGCCTGGATAGCTCTGTTTGTTTTAATAGTAAGATCTTTTTGACTTGCGTGCTTAATTATGAGGGTAGAAATCATAAACAAGCCGTATGGAACTTCTGGAATGAGAAAAACAATAACAATGGCGGTGACAACGATAGAAATTCGCCGGTGATCACCCTTACGCTTTTTGAAAAACTTTTTACCACTACCAATATGCTCAATCTTCGAGGAATCTTTTCTCAGACTGATGATGAAGAGAACTGTGAACGTAACCAGGGATACACAAGGTATGAAATACATCAAGAAGAACGTGGACCAGAGGTAAGTTATTCCGCTGTTGTCTGCATCATCTAGTGACCATTTACAATAGCCGTCCTCGGCTTTCTCATCAATCAAATGATAGATGTGAATAAGAGGAGAGCAAATAGAAATAACGAAACAGGCAATAATTGTGTTCCTTATACTAAACCACTCTTGTGCTTTAAACGGGTAGGCAACGGAGACGAATCTCTGTATACCCAGGAAAAGCGTCAGCCATATCGAAATTGTATGAAAGGCTTTGGACACAAAAAATTTGGAAATCATAAAATAGCGACATAAATCTTTGTCCAAGTTATAACCTTCTTGGGAGGAGATAGAGTCACCACTCGCATCGCTAGAGTATTCTTCATAGTCGGCAGCAGCAATGTCCTCCGTGGATATATTGTCAGCGACGTTGAGGTTGGTGCTAGTCGGTGTTGTGAATATTTGAAAAATAGACCCATTGTTAGTCATATTGGTATAACCCATAGTTGACAGGGATATATTATCGTAGGGACTAGTAGAATAATCCATAGCCAGTGTTGTGGTACTACGAGACGCGTCATTATTCATCAATGTGGTATTTTCCGTATTTAGAAAATTTGCATTATAATTCGTCACCGATGGATAATCCACCGCCGGTACAAACCTTTGATACACCGATATATAACTTGGTAACGTTACCAGGCCGGTCATAGAATCGGAGACTGCTATTGCCACGAGTATCATATTGGTGGCATTGCGCATCTTACTGCGCATTAGTACGACGATGACGACACAGTTGACAAGACATGTCAGGATAACAATAATCTCCCAAACAAACAGGTAAATAGGACGCTCAAAACTATATCCTGGATACACCAAAACGGCGTAATCCTCTTCCGGTTCCGATGTTCCTGGCGCCATTTCTATTTCCGGTATGTTATTAACAAATGAAAACTATCTGCCATATTAAGGTAATTTGTTAATTCTGCTTGATAAAAAGTTATATCTGCTTGCACAATGACATTGGCGCGCTTTTCTGTCAAAACTTATCTTTCAAATGATGGCAGTATTTTCATATGCTTGGTCACCACGGAAGAGATGTTCGGTGATACGAATGCTTGTTGGGCGATGTCATGTATCTCCTGACCTAAGATTGAAAATTGAAATTTAGTGAATAAAAGGCGTTTTAATAGGATATGCGGCATGCATAATTTAAAATTAAAGCACAAAAATAGTACAAATATAATCAGTATTTTGATATGTATTATTAAATTTATCATTTACGTTCAAAATCAATTATTGATAGATAAGAAAATTAAGTTTTTAACAGATACACGAAAGGTACACATTAATGACGATCATGCAAAATACATAAATCGGATTACCACAGGCAGTTCATCATACATCCATTTTGTAACCCGTACTCATGTTCAACCATTATACTTTAATTACGATATTATATAATCAAGACCGACATCTGAGGCGCCAATGTTGACGGATGTACTGTGATACGTAGCGACAACACACTTCATATTTTGTCATCTTGTAAGTGCTTTATTTAAGCGTTTATGAACAGTTACTTGTAAGTACATGTAAAGGGTATTTTAAGAGGTTAGAATATGTCTACGCGGAGTGCCTGGCAAAGTGATAACAGTCCCGAACAGTGCCGGCGTATCGAGAGGGGGCTTCGAGGGCTTTAAACCAAGTCATTGTCACTTTTTCCGGGATGTAATCATTATAACAGTACGAGTCTTCGGTCTACAGTACGAGATATTTAACGAGTGTTCAGTATACAGTACGAAACATTTAACAGGTGTTCAGTCTACAGTACGAGATATTTAACGAGTGTTCAGTCTAGAGTACGAGATATTTAACGAGTCTTTAACGTGTGTTCAGTATACAGTACGAAACATTTAACGGGTGTTCAGTATACAGTACGAGATATTTAACGAGTGTTCAGTCTACAGTACGAGATATTTAACGGGTGTTCAGTCTACAGTACGAGATATTTAACGAGTGTTCAGTCTACAGTACGAGCTATTTAACGAGTCTTTAACGTGTGTTCAGTATACAGTACGAAACATTTAACGTGTGTTCAGTATACAGTACGAGATATTTAACGAGTGTTCAGTCTACAGTACGAGATATTAAACGAGTCTTCGATCTACAGTACGAGATATTAAACGAGTCTTCGATCTACAGTACGAGATATTTAACGAGTCTTCGATCTACAGTACGAGATATTTAACGAGTCTTCGATCTACAGTACGAGATATTTAACGAGTCTTCGATCTACAGTACGAGATATTAAACGAGTCTTCGATCTACAGTACGAGATATTAAACGAGTCTTCGATCTACAGTACGAGATATTAAACGAGTCTTCGATCTACAGTACGAGATATTTAACGAGTCTTCGGTCTACAGTACGAGATATTTAACGAGTCTTCGGTCTACAGTACGATATATTAAACGAGTCTTCGATCTACAGTACGAGATATTAAACGAGTCTTCGATCTACAGTACGAGATATTTAACGAGTCTTCGGTCTACAGTACGAGATATTAAACGAGTCTTCGATCTACAGTACGAGATATTTAACGAGTCTTCGATCTACAGTACGAGATATTTAACGAGTCTTCGGTCTACAGTACGAGATATTAAACGAGTCTTCGATCTACAGTACGAGATATTAAACGAGTCTTCGATCTACAGTACGAGATATTAAACGAGTCTTCGGTCTACAGTACGAGATATTAAACGAGTCTTCGGTCTACAGTACGAGATATTAAACGAGTCTTCGATCTACAGTACGAGATATTTAACGAGTCTTCGATCTACAGTACGAGATATTTAACGAGTCTTCGATCTACAGTACGAGATATTTAACGAGTCTTCGATCTACAGTACGAGATATTTAACGAGTCTTCGATCTACAGTACGAGATATTAAACGAGTCTTCGGTCTACAGTACGAGATATTTAACGAGTCTTCGGTCTACAGTACGAGATATTTAACGAGTCTTCGATCTACAGTACGAGATATTTAACGAGTCTTCGGTCTACAGTACGAGATATTTAACGAGTGTTCGGTCTACAGTACGAGATATTAAACGAGTCTTCGATCTACAGTACGAGATATTTAACGAGTCTTCGATCTACAGTACGAGATATTTAACGAGTCTTCGATCTACAGTACGAGATATTTAACGAGTCTTCGATCTACAGTACGAGATATTAAACGAGTCTTCGATCTACAGTACGAGATATTAAACGAGCCTTCGATCTACAGTACGAGATATTTAACGAGTCTTCGATCTACAGTACGAGATATTTAACGAGTCTTCGATCTACAGTACGAGATATTTAACGAGTCTTCGATCTACAGTACGAGATATTAAACGAGTCTTCGATCTACAGTACGAGATATTTAACGAGTCTTCGATCTACAGTACGAGATATTTAACGAGTCTTCGATCTACAGTACGAGATATTTAACGAGTCTTCGATCTACAGTACGAGATATTTAACGAGTCTTCGATCTACAGTACGAGATATTAAACGAGTCTTCGATCTACAGTACGAGATATTTAACGAGTCTTCGATCTACAGTACGAGATATTTAACGAGTCTTCGATCTACAGTACGAGATATTTAACGAGTCTTCGATCTACAGTACGAGATATTAAACGAGTCTTCGATCTACAGTACGAGATATTTAACGAGTCTTCGGTCCACAGTACGAGATATTTAACGAGTGTTCGGTCTACAGTACGAGATATTTAACGAGTCTTTGGTCTACAGTACGAGATATTTAACGTGTGTTTGGTTCATAGTAAGAGATATTAAACGAGTCTTCGGTCTACAGTAGAGATTTTAACGAGTATTCGGTCTACATTTCGAGATATTTAACGAGTATTTGGTCTACAGTACGAGATATCTAACGAGTCTTCGGTCTACAGTACGAGATATTTAATGAGTCTTTGGTCTACAGTAGAGATATTTAACGAGTCTTTGGTCTACAGTACGATATATTGTACGAGTCTTCGGTCTACTGAACGAGATATTTAACGAGTGTTCAATCTACAGTACGAGATATTTAACGAGTGTTCGGTCTACAGTACGAAATATTTAACTAGTCTTAGGTCTACAGTACGAGATATTTAACGAGTGTTCGGTCTAGAGTACGAGATATTTAACGAGTGTTCGGTCTAGAGTACGAGATATTTAACGATTGTCCGGTCTACAGTACGAGATGTTAAACGAGTGTTCGGTCTAAAGTACGAGATATACAACGAGTATTTTGTCTACATAGCTAATAACATGTATTTAAGAGAGCCTGGTGTGCCAGCTGTATTTGTCTGCAAGATATTTTAACCACGAATGACACAAATCAGAGCTTTTTGTATGTTTTTATTTCATTGTTATAGTTTAACAATCTCAGATTTAAAGCCTGCATATGATGGTACATATACGAACTCTGGTATTACATTGTCATATTTGTAAATTAAAGGCGCATTTTCCAGATAATGAAACAGCTTGACTTATTTCGAGTTTTAGATATTGTGTTATTGATATCGAATAAATTATAGTACTGTGACTTTACCATTATGTTTCAGTTTGTTTGTACTTACTTTCTAAGTTAAGTTTTATTAACAGGAAAGTTTGCTCTTTAGTCAGAAAAGAAATCTGCACTAACAAAAATAATACAGTAGAATTTCGTTGGCTCGAACACAGATGGCTGAAATATCACATATAGCTCGAACCCCTTTATCTGGTCCCGGTCAAATTCCTATTTCGATGTATATACATGAACGTGTATGGTATGATGTTGAATAAAACTAAATGGCTCGAACAATCCTAAATTCGAACTATTTTTTCCAGTCCCGTTGGGTTCGAGCCATCGATGTTCTACTATATAAACAGAGAAATAGGTTACGCTTCACCAATACACTCGGGTATTAACTTAAGTACAGTATCATCTAAATAAAGAGAATCAGAACCTGGGTAACGGTGATTTTAAACTGGGTTCAGTAAAACTGCATTGCATTTTATTATCAATGGTTACAGGACTATGGTGTCCCGTTGGGGCCATTGCGGCATATTTATTTATCTAAGTAAAGTCAAAACAACGAACCTACGATGGTGAAAAGTCGAAGTTATGAAGGTGAAAAGTCGAAAAGTCGAAACTACGATGGTGAAAAGTCGAAATTAGTTCGACTTTTCACCATCGTAGTAAAGACCTTTCACCATTGCAGTTTCGTTGTTTCGACTTATCATAATCGTTATTTCGACTTTTCACCATCGTTGTTTCGACTTTTCACCATCGTAGTTTCGTTGTTTCGACTTTTCATCATCGTAGTTTTGTTGTTTCAACTTGACTTAATTACAAATATAGGCCGCGATGTCCCCAACGGGACACCGTACAGGACTGATTAAGTAACCATTTGAAATTCGGTTAAAACCTAGCGGAGTATAATATAAGACTTTGGTGGTGGAAAGTATATCTCAGTCACTGATATCTCCCGATCTTGTCTATTGTGTGGAGGGCGTGGTCCGGTGATAGAACACCGAACCCATTATCGGGTCGTAGGTTTGATCCTCCGCCACGGCTATATGTGGTGTCCTTGAGCAAGACACTTTTCCGCATATGCTTAGTACTGGTTCTAACCAGGAAGACTTCGAGCGTGATTTGCCTAAGATTTAAGAACTTGTTTCAAAATCGAAGTAAAATAAATAAGTTTAAACTAAATCTTGTCTATGAATCCCCAAATGAAAAAGCAGTGAATTCTATGCCTGTTTCACAATTCATAGCAATTGGACGCTTGATAAATTGTGACATCAACAAACGTTCAGGTGAATCAACTGACCAATCAACGTACTCAATTGTGTCTTTCCAAACATCGATATTTAACCGACTCAATCGAGAGAGCTGGGACCGTGCTACAGACTAGGTGGTGAAATAAACAGAAGCCCGCTTTTAGTGAGTGCGTTTTAAAAACACAAAATATTTTTATTAAACTATTTGACATAAACATGTATATATAATTAAATAAGCCCAGTGAAAAATATATAAAATTACTATTAATGTTTAATTTAAAATTCACTTGATTGTAGGCATTGATATCATCTGAAACTAAAGCTGTTTATTTATTATGCTTTTTAAATACTTAATATTAACATTGTTTCATTGTAAACACGATTGTTGGGGAAAACAGACTGAACGTATACTGTGCGTGATTTTATAAATATTCAAACCAATTTGATGACACTAGTTAGAGAGGGAGGAGTCAATAAACATATCTAAATCTACAATGCAAAGAGGTTTATTAGACCTCACATACAGTCAAACCTGTCTTAAGCAGCCAGTCAAGGGAAGGAGCAAAAGTGGACATTTAAGACAGGTTGTTGCTTAATACAAGTTAATTTGCTCTGAAATCATAGAGAAGGGAATCAGCAAATATGACTGCTCGAGAAAAGTGACTGCTTACTAGAGGGGACCGCTTAAACAGTAAGTTTGACTGTATATACAGTAAAATATTAACCCTAATGATCTCATACTCTTAAAGCACTTGTTGTCAACGGACCTGCCCAGCTTGTTGTTGTTCTTTCGACATTAACTTTAAAGGCAGCAGATCATCTCAGCAGCATAGGATTTTAATATATTTAGAATGTTTAAGCAAGACCCATCCAATGTAAGTGAGATATCGTCAGCGTATTGTGAAATTAAAAATTCTGATTTACCGTGTTTTTTCCTGTGATGTCGCGATTTCTGAAAAGTAAGAATGTCTCTCTGCACATATGGTAACAATTTAAGGGGATAATGGGTCACCCTGTCGACAGCCTCATTATAGGTAAAACCAAAATTTTGATTTACCGAGTTTTAATCCTGTGATGTCGCGATTTCTGAAAAGTAAGAATCTCTCTGCACATATGGTGACAATTAAAGGGGATAATGGGCACCCTGTCGACAGCCTCATTATGGGTAAAACCACAATTCTGATTTACCAAGTTTTATTCCTGTGATGTCGCGATTTCTGAAAAGTAAGAATCTCTCTGCACATATGGTGACAATTTAAGGGGGATAATGGGTCATCCTGTCGACAGCCTCATTATGGATAAAACCTCAATTCTGATTTACCGAGTTTTATTCCTGTGATGTCGCGATTTCTGAAAAGTAAGAATCTCTTTGCACATGTGGTGACAATTTAAGGGGATAATGGGTCACTCTGTCGACAGCCTCATTATGGTTAAAACCACCGTTGACGATTACAAATGATTCAACATTTGTGTAAACCAACTGTATCTATTTTTTATTTTTTTAATTTTGAAGAACCAAATTTGAAAAAAATCAAGAGCAGAAAAAAATAGAGACCAAGTTACGGAATCAAACTTTATCAAAATCAATTAAAAGAAGTATCAATGTTATCTTAAAAATGGTATTATAAGTACAAAGTAGTAAAATGTCTTTTTACACAGTCATGTTGTTTACATAAAAGCCTTCGTGGTAATGAAGAAAGAATGGCCCTATAAGCTAGCAAAACAATCTCTTCTATATTTAGATGTCAACCTTATTTTCACTTGGAAGATATTTTTTAATTATTTGATAGTACTTTTAAATCTATTGTATGTTACTCGTCAGAAATTTTGGGGTATCATATTCAGAAAAAATTGAAAATATTCAGATACGTTTCTATAAAAATATGCAGTTTCACCGTAAAGTACTGCAAACTATTTTGCTCTAAGAGAGTTCAGTCGAATTCCTCTATATAAATCAAACTGTATAAAATATTAGATAAAATGTATACGTATGTAATCAAATGTATGTCCCAAACAAAGCTACAACATGCTTAAGTTAGAAATGAAGCAGGAAAAACAATTAGGCCAGCTAAATTAAAACTATTTTGTTTTCTTTTTATTTTGGCACTCTTGGCTAGCACTTAATGTATGAAATGACAAATATTTTCATAAATTTATTTACCCATTGCCAAAGATTAAAAGTTTGTGCCCTGCCAAAAAGGGAACAGTGCTCTAGAATATTCATGTAAAACATACCAATGGAAACATTTCAAATTATTATCAAAAGGTGAGTGTTGAAAATAAATAAGCCTAAAAAGTGTGCCAAAGTATATGTAAAAATCAATTTCCGTCTGCGAAAGGAACAGAACAGAACGGAAAAAATATTAATTTCGATTTGTACAATAGTACATCATCAGTTAAACAAATACTAATTACACAAAAATTAAACATTTAAGTCACATGTAATTTATCAAATAATGAAGTATCATAACTCCTCCATACATTGAGGCTGAACCAGTTATACCTAAGATAAACATAATCATATAGAATTATATAATGTTGTTAGGAATAGCGGATCTAACAGATATAGCTTTTTTCAGGTAAATGGCTCATTTACACAAGATATTTTTATTATTTGACTTTAGCAATTCTAGAAATTTATACATACGAGGTTTAACATGGTTACTTTTTTTTTAATATACTGCTTTCTTAAGTCTATGTAGCATGGACATGTGATAATAAAATGAAATTCGTCTTCTAAATCTCTTTACAACATTGACTATAACATTCATGACTTTGTATTCTATTCAAGTTCAAATATACCAGTATGTATTCTAAGTTGATGAGCAGAAACTCTAATTCTAGTTATAAAAAAGTGCAAGTTATTGGTTAAAATATGCAGATAGTTCTCGTATTCAAAATTATATTTACAATCATTATACAACTCCAGTATTCCACTGGTTTCCTTATTTGCAAACCATCCCTGAATAAAACAATCAATGATATGTTGTTTAAATATATATATATATATATATATGAAATGTTTATTATCAATTTAATACGGATTATACTAAACATTAGCAAAACCAAAATTTAACAAATGTTTCTTTTTTTAAATTCGATACCCAATTCTTAGCCCCTTTGTTAAAATCATTGAGAACATTTTCGTAAACTTAGCGTAAAATAATGTTATCAGTATATAACAATAAAAACCAGTATTTAACAATACGCACATATCGAGAAATAAACAAAGGATATCTACCAAGCTAACCTTATACACCTGTAGAACAAGAAGGTATTCTTACATTAAAAAGTCTTTTGCAAAATTTTAAATGTATTCTTTCTATTTCTTTAGACAATGTAAAACCCCAAATTTCTGCAGATTTATTTAGTATAGAACCAAAAAAGCATAACAATGTTGACATAATATATAAGGTTACAGTTTAAAATTTTAACAGTTAATTAAGAGCACATTAAGTGCCTTCAATTCTTTTCCCGTAACATACACTTGATTGAGTGAAAAATTGCCCGTATGATTAAAAACAGTTCCCAAACAACTGAAATTATTGACCACCTCAATATCTACACCATTATACGTCCAAGATTCATTTTGTAACAATCCACCCCTTTTTCGGAATACCATGACTTTCGTTTTAGATGTATTAATTTCCAACCCCAATTTTTACAATATTCTTAATAAATCCAAATATGATTGCAAATCCTGTGATGACTTAGCTGGTAATACCATATCATCTACAAATAACAACAAAATGGGAACAAGAACAAGTTCATCTATCGCTAACCCCGAATTAACATTGTCTTGTAAAAATAACTCCAAATATTCAATAAACAGAGAAAATAGGTTCGAGGACATTATTTCCCCTTGTCTTAAACCGACTGCGTATTAAAAATAATCAGAATAATCA